>JABFAK010000125.1:0-44683 GCA_013266265.1 Fusarium sp. NRRL 66182 | reverse complement strand
GAGGGGGAGGGGGGAGTGAGAGCGTGGCAAGATGTCGCGGAAATCGTTGTATACCTTTTGCACGATGGTGGATGGAAATGTCAAGGTGAAGTGAGAGGTAAGTGGGGGTGAGGATCGCGTTGCGCTCGGGGGACGGAAAGTGGCGGTGATAAGAGATTCGTGTTGTTGAATAGTTGTTGTTCAGAGAAAGTGACTGAACGTGTGAGAGTGAATGATTAAATGTAAAGAGGTGGTGTTGGTGGGAAGTAGTGGAAAAGGCGATAGGTGCGTGATGAGAGAGCCCAGACAGAGCCTCTGATAGATAGAGTGAAGGCAGCCTATGCTCTGGCTCTCAGCTTTTTCAGCACCTTTTAGAAGCCATACAGCGCCCCGGACAAACGAGAGGTGGGGAGCTTTGCTTTTGATTGGCCATGGCACTCACTAGAAGCCAGTGGAAATCGAACTCTCTACCACTGGAGGTAGGCACCTATCTACCCCCAGGCCGATCTGCGGACCTTCAGAGCGCTGTAGCCTTTACAAGACGGTGCCCGCTGACCTCCACTCATTGCCGTTAGCAATATTTTCGTTGCCTGCTGTTCTTGTTGGCAGGGTGAGTGATTCCAGAACGGGGCACTCATGACATCAGTCTTCTCCGGTAACTCTTTGGTCTTGTCTCTCTTGTCCTGACTTGAGAAATGACCTAATTATTATTCGTCACCTTTTGTTCAAATGCATAGAACAAAGAGCACTCTATCCGCTTCCGAGACAAACGATTCGAAACTCCTTATGCTCCCTGTTACTTGCAGTAGTCATCCACAATCTTTTCTCTCCGCCCATCTGCATACTGCTGTCTCATATTATCTATCATAGGTAACCATGGTTTGTTCCAGCCATACAATCGGATACGCATTCTCTCAGATATTGCTAACCAAGTTCAATCAAGGCCCTGAAAGACGATGTCGAGGCCAAGCCTGCTTGTCATCCGCGTGCAGTAAGTCGCAAGAATAATACGACTGTGTCTTGACATAAACTTCAGCTAATTCACCATTGCTCAGTGTGCAATTCAGAGTATTATCCCTGTTACGCAGAAAAATCCAAGGCGGAGAAGGCACTGCTAACCTGAGCGTCGCAAGATTGCCTCACTAGCAACGGCTACAACGATGCCAAGTGCCAAACCGTCATCAAGCAGCTATACGAGTGCTGCGAAGCATTTTACGAACGCTACGGCGAAGATGCATCTACTGTGAGCTGTCCGAAGCCTAATCTGCTCAAGCTCAAAATGAAGCAACTCCGGGGGGAGGGGAAATAATCTGTAACGCTCGTCTTTTGGTGTGTCCGCCGGTTTGGGTAACGCTGGCAACTAAGTGAAGAGCGCCGAATTTCTTCTAGGCGATCGTTGAGCACGCAAGAGGCCTCATGGACCTGAACAAGAATTGAAAGTCCTGTTCCGAGACTCTAATACGAATGCCGATGACATTATGATAGAGAAGAGAAGAAAGAAGATTCAAATTTGCTGCTGAGTGGAGACGTACTTAAGCGTGATGGTGCTGCGAAGTCACATGATCTCGAATAACGAAAAAGTGAATACACGCGCGCCAACGCGGCTGCGCTTTTCATACCTAGACCCACTCACTATACTACTACCAGCGGCCTGTGGCAAGAAGAATCCAGGTACGTACCTACCGAAAAGCTAGTAGCTCCGTCCAGGCAGGCGCGCCAACCTGAAGTGAAGCACCTGCAGCAACCTAAACAGACCTAGCAGTTCTCTAGTTTTACTTTGGAGCATCAACTTGCGCGAGCCATTACAACTTCCATCGCGATTGCGCTACTGATACGACATCGACGACCGTGACGAACGCGATTCTAACTATTCCATTTATCGGGTATGCATACGATCCTGAACGAGCACCATCTTTGACCCAACGGCCAAACACTGCCGACTAGTGTCGATTGCCTAAGCTACTCGTCCTCGTTGCGTTGCGTTTCGTTACACCTAGTTTTCGTTTCAATTACCCCCACGATCGGACATTCGGGCTATAAACATGGCCTCCGTGGAAAAGGAAACCTTCTTCTCTTATGAGGCCGGCCCCGAGGTTGAAGAATTCGCCAACGCGCTCGACGACTGCCTCGCTCCTCCACTGTCATCTGAAGAACGACGGGAACGACTCCTAAACCTCCCTGCAAAGTACTGCGAGAATGCTCTACGACGCTTAGCGCAGGTGCGGCCGCGCATGGTGCGAGATGGACAAGATGATGTCGACATGGATGCGGACGAAGTTGATGCTGCGAATAGCAACCCAGCCTCGGTCGAGCTTATCAAACGTCTTGAACGAGAAGCTCAAACATGGGATCTTCTACGCAGGATTCTTCCCCTGAGATATTCCAGCACTAACGCCGATCAGACAGCTTTTGGCTCTAACCAGAGCTCAGGAGGGGACCTGCTGCAGAACTTCCTCGCAAGTGATCCATCGGCGCGAGAACGACAGGCGGTTATACAATGGCTTCAGAACAATGCTGCCTCTGGACCCGATATCGACGAACTTGCGCACGAGCTTCAACAAAATGCCGATCGAGGGGACATCATTGCTCATGGTTGGCTTCATACCCGCGCTTCCATCAAGCTTCGAAAGAGCGTCACAGCTTGGCCGCATCTGCTCGACCGCCAATCACCAGCTGTTGCGAAGTCTTTCCACAACTCGGATGGTGCACCTCTCGTAACCCAGCTGGATCCCGATGCTGCGACTCGCCAAGGACGAAAGCTTGAGCCTAAAGACGAGTACTTTGAGCGTGCCATCTGGCTAGGGTGCTTTGAGCATCTTCGTCGGGGCTCCGACTTGGCGACGATTCGTGAATGGTGTCAGGAGCGAACCGAAATGTGGCGGGCCATTTCCACTTCTGCCGTACTTCTCTCTGCCGACGATACACAGCAACTGTCTGTCACTAACCCAGGTTCACTTGCTCTCTGGCGGCGAATGTGCTTCAGTCTAGCTCGAGGGGGAGGTTGCGATGACTACGAGCGTGCAGTGTATGGTGTCCTCTCGGGAGACATTGCCAGCGTTGAGAAAATCGCACTCACCTGGGACGACTTTCTCTTTGCCAACTTTAACGCGTTGCTGCGTACGCAACTAGACAACTACATCCTAGGCAAATGCTCAGCAGATGTGGCCTCAAATTTGACTCAATCTTTCTCATCCTTTGATGCTGTTCAGTTCCATGGCGAGCCTGCAACAGTTGATAAGCGTCTTATCCGGGCTCTAGAGTCAAATCCTCAGATCCGCGTTGAAGCCAATGAGCCTAACAAAGCATTGCAGGCGTCCCTGATTTCTAGAGAGATTGGTCAATATCTCTATGAGCAAGGTCTCATTGTTTCGTCCAGTGCCAGCGAAAACGAGTCTAAGCTCTACAGAACAGGACCCAAGAGCCTCGAACTAAACGAGGATCGGTTGTTCAAGTCTACCGAACATCACGGGCTACGCATTGTTGCACACATTTACCTTCTTATCAATCTGCTGGATAAGCTGGACTCTAAAGATGACTCGCTCGCCCCCTACGCTACTCGTCTAGAATGGAGGCGTTCCCATGAGAACCTTCTTGCCGGCTATGCCAACTATCTGCGTCTTGCCCAGCTGCAGGAGCTGATACCCCTATACTGCTCAATCCTCGAAGCTCCTCGGTCGTACGAGGTGCTCAGTTATAGTCTCATCCCTGAGATAAATACCAACCAACGTCTGATGCAGCTCAGGCTCATTAAGAAGGCTGGCATTGACGTGCTCAAGTACGTCAAGACTCAAGCCTGGCTTATGTACGATGACCTGGTGGCACCTCTGGCGACATTCCCAGCTAGGGAAGGGTTCCATATTATCGCAGCCGGCCCCCCTACTTCGCGAAGGGGTCGACCTGTCAGGGCAGACTTTTTTGGCGATGAAGAGAATGTGATTGATAAAGCAGATGAGAATCTTATACGGTCACTAGAATGGCTCTTGCTGGTGCAGGAGACATGGCCTAACGTGTTCTCAGTGGGAACCAAGGTCTACAAGTACTTTCTACGTGAGTACTTTCATGTTTGCAATTTCCAGGATAAAAACTGACAGTCCCTAGGTCACATGCATCTCAACGCTGCTCGTCAGCTGATGAAGCGGGTACCTTATCTGGACGTTCTGCAAGCAGCTACTTCGGACAGCGATGAAGAGGGTGACTGGTACGATGATGTTCCCGGGTTCTGGGCTAAGCACCTTGACCAGAGAGGCATCCGCGATGTCACACCACAACAAGCTCGCTCGGACGCCCGGAACTTCCGAGAACTGGAGAATCTGGTGCGAGCTCTAGACAGCCTAGAAACGGTTGCCTCATTCGCCGAGCTTACGAATGAGTACGTATTATCTGCATGAAGGTATGAGTGGTGATGATGCTGACGAGAGACAGGGATGAAACCAAGAAGCGCGACTTCTGGACCACAATTGGCGATGAAGTAAATAATGCGAAGAACAATATGCGGCCTCTGCTCAGCAACTGGCTCTTGGTGGGCATCGAGGGTAAGTCGCGATTTTTGAAAGAGCATTTTCGGGTGTTAACATTGTTATAGAAGGTGATGAAGAATTACGGGAGCTTCGCCGGGCGTATCTCCCAGAGACAGTTTTGGCGTATATTAGCACGCTACACTTTGCAGGCACCGGGTTGTCTCGGGATAACCTATTAGAGTGCATGGAGCTAGCAGCTGTTATCGCCGAACGCGAGTCGGATCTGGCACCAATCTTCCAGGAAGTTGGGCGGATGAAAGAGCTGGTAGAGGTATTTGCGGCGTGCAGTAAGGCACTGGCTATCAGCACCGGGGACAAGAGAGCAACGGGGACCAGCAGCAAGAAGCTACGTGAGAAGGGATGGTCACGGGACTTGTGGTCTGTCAAGCCATGAGGCATGACTTGATGGTCTTTGGTCACTCGTCGACTTGCTTAATAGGAACCTGCTATATTGTAGGATGGGCGTTGAAAGCTGAAGTACCCTTCACTTTAGACCTGGAGATGGTTACGGATTGTAAAACACATGGGGACGGGCTTCCCGAAGGACATGTATAGGAGATGCGTTAAAATAATAAATCAAGCCCCTATATATCTGTATGCATTTGATTACCAAACTATTTAAAAGTAAGGTAATCCATGATATTTTGTGTTTTATGTGAGGACAATGCTTACCCTGAACTTTCGAGCCCGCAGACGCCGGCCCCCCCACGTTCCGAGGTACGTAGAACACCTCTGAATCAAGTAGTCATCCTTCTCACATCTTGTACTAGTATCTCTCAACTTGAACTCCAACCTTGATTACGTCGTCATCATACTCTTCTCTTTACCTCAGCCGCCTTCTCAAATTCATCATAATAAACAAACAAATTGAATGGCGAGCTTTGCAGCTGAGCTACAGGGTGCAACACCCCCCGTCCTGCCTCCCAAACCCGGCAGCCATGAGACGAGCCGCATCGCGACACCAACATCAGTTGGCGTCCCTCCACTACCCGAAGGTCGATTCCCATCTAGCAATATAAAACCCGCCTCAGCATCTATACCCGACCCAGGGGAGCAATGGCTCCCTCGGATTCTACAAGATAAATCGTACGTCCTGCTCTTTAAACGAAGCTTCGTATGCGATGGATGCACTGACATTGTGATAGAAAACAGGACTTGGCAGAACTACTCGCCAACCCAACTCTGCTCAATGCAATCACACACTCCCCCGACTCCATCCATCCATCCCTCCTCGCCTCGCACCAAGCCTTATCCGCTGCACTCAACGAAAACATTGAGCTCGCGAGCCAACTCACAGACATGGAAGCACGACTATCGCACCAGCGTGCGTCAACACAGGCGCAGCTCCTCTCGACGCACACGCTCGAGCGGCAGTGGCGACAGAAGCAGTCCGATATGGATCATGCGCTGGCGCCCTTTTCACCGTCGGCGCTGTATCAGCAGCTGAGCCAGGGCGTGCAGGAGCAGGCACTGGTGTGTGAGGCTATGGAGGAGAGTTTTCTCGAGGGAGAGGGGGAGGGGGTGTCAGCGACAGAGAGAGAGGTTACGGACTGGGTGCGCAAATATAGAGAGGCCAAGGTGCAGTATTATCTGAGGCAGGAGAGGAAACAGAGATGGGATGAGGGACGCGTTGGAGGATGGAGATGAAACCCAAAAGACTGGTGTGATATACGGATCCGGCCTTGTAGCCAAGGTACCCATAGCATCTTACTGAACATAGACACCAACCTCTAGGAATCACAACGCATTGATAAGCGTTAGATAGGCACACGTAGACGATCCCTAGAGTCACGTACTATTCAACGACAAGCAATGTATTCTACCGTAGTTGTGCAGCCCAATGCCACCCGCGTCTATATACAGTGAATGCACTACTATCAATAACCAACGCTCGCTTCTACAACACGGGTATCTATCTCATGAACTCTGACAAGCCGCCCAGATTGTGCAGTCTCCCTGTTTGGAGACAATGGTATATCAGCGCAAGTATCTCTCACCTCCACTCTTATAAGGCGCTAAAGGGGCTCTTCTTCATGCCTGGGCTACGGGGGCTCATGGGTAGAGCAAACAAATCATCATCATCATCTCGTGGCAAAGGCCTGACAGGTGCCGATGCAGTTGCGGCAACGTCGCCATGTAGCGCAGCATTGAGTGAGACTGGACCCGCGGGAGCGTTGCTTGCCATGGTCTCGCGAGACGACACAGCAATATCACGGCCCAGGAAGGGACGGGACTGGCTGATAGGGCTCATGAACGTGTTTGCTGAAGGAAAGTGAATTAGCTTTTGGTTGACATGCCAACAAATGTGGATTTTCAAGTACCTGTTGAACTGGGCGTTAAATCTGCAGGTGATGTAGCAAGCTTGAGGCCTTTGAGTTTATCTCCCAATCGGCCCGTGGGCGAGCGGGTGGCTGCGGGACGGGTGAAGGAATCGGTGGGCAGTTGAGGCGGGTTGATAAAAGTATCAAGAATCCATTGCCTCTCCGCGAGCGCCATCTCAACGCCCACGCCTTCAGCATTGTTGCGCAGCTCAGCGGCCACCTCGCGATCTATCGCTGCCAAACGTTGGCGTGCCCATAGCGTATGAAGAACTCCTCGGTTTCCTGGGTCAGCGGCGAGACCCGGCGGGAAGATGGCAGGTAGAGGTTTAAGGGTTAAGCTGGGTGCACCGGGTGGTGTGATGGTGATGGTAGATGGAACAGTAGCATCGGCAGGGAGGAGAAAGAAGACGCGACGCCGACGTTGCCGAGAAGAGGAGACTGAAGCATCTTCCACCTCCAGGTCGGGCTCAGAGTCGGCGGCAGGCAGATTGGTGGACTTGCCAGGCCATGACACTTGCCAGTATGTATTGTCGCTAATGTCCGCCTTGACGCCCGGAGCATGGGCCGAAGCCGAGTCCGTTGCGGAGACATCATCGGTAGCCGGAACGGAGGAATGGTCGGAAGGATCGGCAGAGACAGCGGGGACTTGAACGGCTTCAGGATACCACTCCACCATGAGAACCTTGGTGCCAGCATCACTGAACTCGAAGCGTGCTAGATGCTGGTCCTCGGCAGTGGGAACGATAGGGGCTTCACCGGCAGATGCAGACGCAGGCCGAAAAGAGCCCGAAGACGGGTCCGTTGTCATGATGTAGGGCGGCTATGTCGTTTGCTATCTTGGGATCGTTTGAGGTAGACAAGATAAGCTCCTCCAAGGTTATCGTAAATGGATTGCAGTGGTCCGGGTGGGAAGTGGAATGGGAGATGTCGGAGACTCTCAAAAGTTCTAGGCCCTGGAATCTTGGTCGTATAGGTTGGTTTGGACCTCGTCTTGCTCTTTCTCCCTTGAGCGCTTGCGCCTTTGCGTTTTTTGAGGGGTCCCGCTCCTGTGTTTTCGGGCCGAAGAGGGCAGAGAATTTCGGTAAACGTTTATTATTAATAACGATTCAGAATTTCAGATTGCTTTAGATTTAGAGGGGGCCTAAACCAAGCTTAAAAGTCTGGGCACGTTCCCGTCCAGCCTGGGAGATGAATGGGTCAAGAGCTATCTCCAGATAAACCGAGAGCCTGGAAAAAGGCCCTCAAAGGGACGAGTCAGAGAAAAAGAGACGGCGGCGGCGGCGGCGGCGGATGAGGTGGAGGAGTTGCCAATTCAGGTTTCAGGGCCTCAAGGAAATGAACGTTGAAGAAGCCACGACGAACATCGAAATGGATATGAATGTGAACATGTTTACAACGGATGGCGAAGAGGGGATAGAGGGGAAAGAAGTGGATGACTGGACGGGATAGGACGGAATGGAGCTGGGGAAAGCTACAGCACACGCGTCTAACGTCTAACCAGACATCTACAGTAAAGAGCTGCGGATTATTGTACATACGCGCGGAAGGGAATCGTTTCAGGGACCAGAACAAACGATCCAATCATTTGAAGACTACCTACCTATAGAATGCTACATAGATACATACATGTGATGTATGGGCAAAAGCACGTGGCTAGAGTTATCGATTGCGTATTAGGTATATCGTATGTATGCATGTACTGTTAACTACCTTACTGATGAAAGAGGCAGTGCTAGCTAGACTTGGAGCTACAAATGCTATGCACCTGAAACAATAACCGACGCAATCAATCCGCGTTGTTGATGCTGTCAGTCGACAAGAGCGTCAAGTCTTTTGCCACGTCGGGATAATATAAAATTTTTTTTTTTAAAAAGAAATAAATTTCTAACATGTGATGCGATGTGATGCTGATATCTTCTCTTCGCACAGAGCTATCGATAGAGGTTGATAATGCCGAATAGTTAAGATGTACGTACCTTGTATGGATCTCACCATACAATATACCAAGCCAGCAGCTGTGCCATCAAAGTATGACGAAGTAGAAGAGCAACAACTAAGAAAAGAAGTGACGGAGCTTTTAAAGCCAAAGCGGCATATGTAGTAGACTCTTCCGGAAACCGTTTATCTACCGCACCATCGGGATTCTCTGGCGTCTTCGATTCGTGACCAGCCACGCGCACGCACGCCGCCGCACACATCTCGTTGCTGTACCGCACCGTACTTGATGTACAGGACTCACAGGACTCACAGGACTCACAGGCATGTCTGGTTGTCTTGTTTTTTCCTGGTATTCGGCCAACCAGAAGCCAGTTCAGTCTCTTGATCGGCGTCGACGAGACACTGGGCTTTAGGCTTGTCACGGATGGACAGCTCTTTTGCCCCAGAACCACCGCAGTAAGGCCGCGTCTAACAGGAACACGCCCCTCCTTTTCAGCAAGTCGGGTCCGTTCAGCTGGTCCTCGCATCCACCACCGTATTCAGGCATCTCCAATCTTTTGGCTCTACCTTACTCGTGAGTTTTCGGTCGTTCTCTTTTACCGTCATGTAAGTGCATCGTCAAGCATGTTTTTGAATTCTAATGCCGACCAAGGAATTCAGCTGGAAGAGAATCGGTTTCTTGATTATTGCCACACTGGAAAGATATTGACAAGTCACAGATAAAATCAATGACAGAGGTGGTTGTGCAGAAAATAGTAGCCAACACCGTGGAGAGGGAGACTTGTCACTTGCTCACTAACGAACTGCACGATTCTCTCATCATCCAACCGCTATAGCCTGTTGAATTCAGAAAACGGATTGACTCGGCCATATAGTTGCCAGATGACATCTTTGGGGTTCAATATCAACAGTGTCTCGGGGCCCATTAGATAACATTCGACATGGTCAATGCCTGCAATAAATCGCCCGGATGGCATAGCGAGGTTGTAAATCATCCCCAAAGGCACGCGATTCGCACGGCAAAAGCACTCGCCCACTCGCACCTGATCCAGCTATCGGCCGGGGAGAGGATCCTCGGCTTCACTTTGTCTTGATGGATCCACGCAACGCTCGGGGAGACTCGGTCCAAGCTCAGTGCTATGATGCATAGGTGCAGTTTATTAATTTATCCCGATGAGGCTCAAGAAAGCGAAAATTCACTGAATTTCGTGAGTTTGCCCTCATCTAATTACCAGCTTAGGCAGGTAATATGCTATCTTGATGGTAGTTCATCGGAGTGGTCAACCACCACGAAATGATTGACTGAATTTTGCCCAGACATGTGTTGCTATCCAAATCTATCGTTATTATTATGAGTGGTCTGGCTACCTTGTGTACATTGGTATGTATCTCCCTTCGGTCAAGAACTCGGCCGATGCTTCGTGAAACTGTGCCGATGACATTCAATCCGCTCCCACCTGGGACTCCTTCAAGTCACAGTAATTGGGCCGAATGCAATAAGAGAATTAAACAAGAACTCTGCCGACTAAAAAGTCCCGCCACCTTGTCCGGCTAAATATAAACAAACCCCTGGAGAAATAGACCGAGATATGGACAGGCGGCGGACCCGGCAAAGCCTCGGAGCGAGGTAAGTAGGTATGGTATGTAGGTAGCCAAGCCCCAGGCCTAGAAAGACTCCAGGGGTCCTTTTTTGGGGTCAGGTATTCAAGAGTTGTTGGCTGGCTGGACCTTGCGTCATGGTGAGAGGCGCAACGCGCTTCTCACAAGTAACGTTTGAGCGTGCAGTTTGTCGATAGAGCCTCGGAACGGGAACAATCAATGGGAGAGCATTGCAACTGCAAGCCCGCCGGTAGACGCCGCAACTCACTTCTCGGAACCTGACCTAACTAACCTAACGGATGGCATAATAGGGCCGGCCAATTGGGCCGACTCGGGATATGATTCAAGGTACTAAGAAAGGGACCTTCGCACTGTACCCATTCTGGAAACTGTAGCACAATCGTGTGGTAAAAATGAGTCTACCGTGCTGTGCTAGAAGTACATACGCCGCCATGCATGGGCTGTCGGCTTTTTGAGTGGAGGGCCTGATGCATCACCAACGTCAGCTGGTCACTAAAAGTACTCCAAGCGCAGATAATTCGAAATTCCAACTGATGTTGCTGGAATTGTGGGGAGATTTGCGCAAGACAGTGTTTCTCGGCTCCGTCGTCATTCTGGAGCTCTCGTCTCTTTTCTGCTGCCCAGACTTCCTCTCCAGGAAGCTCAAAGCGCCGGGGAATCGCTCACGCAGTTTCTCCGGACTGGAGAGAACCCACGCGTTAAGCCAAAAAAAAAAAGAGAGAGGCCCCAAAGTCCCCCACAGCTGCCAGCTGCTCTCCACAGTTTGGCCGGTCAAGCGCCGTTTGGGGCGAACCAAACGTTCCATTTTCCAGTGCCAGTACCTAGGTAGGTATTTGATTGTGTGTATAACGTATAATGCATCATAGTTCACCCCACCTTGCCTTGTCGGTCCGTCCCCCCCCATGTTCTGGGCTTCCTTTATCCATCCATTATTCTCTGGGTCTTGTTTGGTGTTATCTTTAATATTCTCTGAGCCATTATCAGCCCCATCCACCTGCACTGAGAAAAGCTGCGGAATGTGCCTTATCAGTCGACCAACTTAACGGAAAGTATCCAGGCGGTTGGAAAACCCACGTAAGCAAGCATAGGCCATCTGTGATTGCTTTGATATAGAAAGAGAGAGAGATATATATCCAAGCACTCAGTTGCCGTACATAATATTTATGAGCATCGAACGTTCAATACGTCGTACCTGTCTCTCTTTGTTACTGTAGAGCATAGGGATTCATTGCAGTATCGTCCGTCTGTGATATCACTATATTCACACCCAAAGTGCTTCTAAGCTTCACTCCCTCTTCACGCCCCCTCCGCGCCCTTGCCTTCCTCCCCCGGATTCGTACCGTATGCGGTATCTCCGTACCCTTGTACCTGAAAGTCCCTTCCCATACCTAGCCCAGCCAGTCACCACCACCACCACCGTGGTCTCTCGCTCTTTCCCTTCTCTTTTACCTTGGCCTTGTACTATCTATCCTTCCCACTTTCTCGTCACTTTCTGGACTCAACCCACTCCATCCTATCCAAACAAACTCGAAACACCACGACTTGGCCTCTCACGATATCGATCGACTACGTCCTGACAGCTTCCTCTTCTTTCCCATCTTCTCATCGTCTGCTGCTTCGACTTATCTGCGCTTCCGAGTTCTGGGCCCGTAGCCCTCGGTAATCCCGATCCCTCCGTCTCATCAATTTCGCCTCTCCTCGCCATGTCCAGTATATTCTTGTTCAGTGCGCAATAGAGACGGACGTCTACAGCCATTTGGGCTTGCCCGACAGAGGCACTATCGTCCTTTCTTTTCCTTTGCGGCCCTCGCGCCTCTATACTTAGCGATAGCGTCGACCGCCGCTCGTTTCCCTCATCGACGTTTCTTATCATGGCTAGCCATCAACCGCGCACGATGGCGATGGATCCGCCTCACATCACCGAATTCGCATCGGAGCGTTATTTCGAAAAGCTAAACCAGCTTAACGCTCATCAACAACAACAGCAACATCAACCCCCTACTCACGATACCCTTGACGCCTCCACACTATCGTCCTCGAGATTCATTCTACCGCTACGAGAATCCAAAACTGCCGATGTCGAGCCTGTCAGGCCAAACGACCAGAAGCGTGATAAGTCTCGGTTCTTCAGTCTACGCGGCAAGGTCTCGATTCTCCATTCAAAGTCGTCGCCCAGCTCGGCTGCATCTACCCATGCATCTCGCCCTTCTACCGAGACGCCGCGAAAAAGGTAATACAACTTGCTGACAAGATCAAGTCTTTTCATGAGGCTGACTTGAGATATTTAGTCTTAGTTTTGATCAACTATTTCTTGCATTGCCCAATGAATTGCAGATTCAAATCATCTCCACCCTACCATTAACCGATGTTCTGAACTTGCGACTTGCCAATAAATCAATGCATACTCTCGTCACTTTAAACGAAAACACCATCGCCCGGTATCATCTCGAACACCATATTCCCGCCTATGCTTCTCGACTATATCCCGTCACAAACTCGAACGAAATCAACTTTCAACATTTATGTGGTCTATGGCATCGATTGCATGTTGCTGCCAAACTTGCTTTTCTAATGTGTGAATGGATCACCAAAGATATCTTCCTCCGACAAACCGAGGCTCAGCGAATTGCTTTTGCACCCCAGAATGAGCGCATGCGACGACGTTTGATACCCCTTCTTTTTACCATCTTCCACTTTTTTGAAACCTACCGGAGGCTGTACCTAAAACGCATGGCTGAGAATGGTGGTAGAGGCCTGAGACGAGAGCCTTACACTCTCAATCCTATCGAAGCCGAAATCATGAGCATGTACGACGACCAAACATTATTAAGGGTCCACGAAGTATTCCCGTTGGTAATATCATCATTCTGCCGACGACTACGACCTCCGACATATGTGGGAAGGGTCGAGCGATCACTTCGCGGTTATATCCGGGAGAAGCCATCAGACGATGTCCATGTTGCCATCCTGTGCATTGGTGGATTGCGACAAGTTGAGAGGCTGTGGGAGATCAAGGGCTATAATAGCCGCCGCGGCGCTGTCGATACATGGTTTAATTCTTTAGCCAAGGATGCCTCTCCTGCTTCTACCGAACCGGCACCATCGAAACCGAAGCGAAGTCTTTTTGGACGCAAGAAATCTACTAGCGAAGCCCGATCCTCTAACATCGGATTGAACAAGGTTCGGAGTTCGGGTTCGATGGATGGCAATATGGATTGGGATGCCAATTTGGTTTTCAATACGAGCTTATCTGCTGGCGCTCCCATGTCCCCTCTCAGTCCACAACAGGCCCAAGCCCTCCTCAATGATCTTCCTGTGCTGCAACAAATATGGCTCACAACAGCGGAGGCACTCGTTCTTCAACGCCGGGTTGTTGAGCGCCCACAGGACATCAAGCGCAATCAACAGGTTATGCTAGACTTGATCCGAGAGGACGGGCTGGATGAAGAGGACGAATGGTGGTACGGCCGCAGCATCCCCGATACCGTGCGGCCTCCCGTCGGTGTCACTGATGACGATGCGGATTAAACAGCGCTTGCTGCACTAGACTTTATGGACATATTTCTTTTGTGTTTGCTGTCGGCGAGCGTCCTTTCGGGAAGTTATACTACAACCACTTCCACTGTTATTTGGGTTCATGCATGTGTCAAAGAACGGGTTCTTGAGCATTTACAAGGCGTTTTGATAGGCTGCGGAGAAAAAGGGTTACTGCGTTACCGAGCGTGGCACTGGGCAGGAGTACTGGCTATATATTGATACCGATTTTGTCTATACGACTACCTATTTACTCCTACCTTGTTTCTCTACTTGCTTATTCTTCCCACACCTGGAATGTCTCCGTGGCTAAATGGTTGATTGGTATTTGAAGTGAAAATAGGTCTTGTTTAATATTGGCACGTATACCAGTCTCATATTGATAGATGAATCTTGCAGGCGCGGTATGGCCTGATGTTTTCAATTTCCTTTGCCTTGTCGTTGGCAGTCTTCTCATCCTTTGAGATTTTACATGTACTGCAACGGGAGCTCCCAAATCCCTTTCCATGAATCAAAAGAGAACGGATGTAATTATCTGGGTATCTAAAATCATTCTCAAACCATAATTCCCAAGCACCACAACTCTAATGCTCCGAATACATGTCGTTCCAGTATATAGTAGCCCAGGACATCCAGGATACTTACCATTCTTCTCGTGATATTCACTCGTTAAGAAATAGCGTAACCATCACTTGGATGCCCAATACTTCTTGCCCATACATGCGTGATACTCGCGTTACATCCGCCCTCCCGAGCAAACCCTCCGCTTTCCCCATCATAGTTGCAGCACGCATATACTTGGGCCCAGCAACCCAATAGTCTAGAAGGGCTGATCACGCGAACACTCAGCATACCGATGTGAAGTTTTTGTTCCCCCCCTTTTTCTCTTGTCTGATACTACTACTCCCTGCGCATGGCATGATATATATGATCACGCATGTCAGACTCGGCCAGTGCGGCCTCTAACTGTGAAGGGTTGCCGAACGCGGTCGCTACGCCAGAGTTGATGGCATAATCCATGCCGAGGTAGCTTTGCTCGCTAAAGTCTTGGAACTGGGACATGTTTGGTGTAGGCGTTGACCCAGTTGACTGGGATTGTGGAGATTGCTGTTGAGAAAGCGATTGCCGACCACCAAATGCCTGGAACTGCGTAGGAGAGCTTGACCCCATTGATCTCGTGAATGAGGCTCCCCCGGGTTGACCGAACTGATTAGCCATCTGTCTCTGCTGTTGTTGGCGCTGTTGTTGCTGCTGCTGGTGGTAAAAGGCGTGGGCTGCCGTTTGGGCGGGAGTACGGCCCGACCCCCCAGGAAGCTGACTACGAGGTCTACTGACTGCTGGAGAAGGGATCTGTGATGATTGACTTGATTGCTCAGAATTCATGTCGGGTGATTGCTGGTGCTGGAAATGAGCCTGCTGATTGGCCTGTTGTTGCTTGTTTTGGCTGAATTGTGGCATATTCTGGTAATTCAGATTATGATTTTGAGGCTGCTGGTAGGGAGGAGGAGACGGAAATATCTGTGCCTCCCGGTTTGAACTACCCCTATAAATGCTAGGTTGAGCCTGTGAGGCGAAGCTGCTGGACGCAGATCTAGATTGCCCAACGGCTGCAACGTCAGCTGAAGCCATGGCTTCTGTACCAGTCGATTGGGACTCGGGATCACTAGAGGCAGGGTTCTTCTGTCTTGTCTCTTGAGACACACGACGACGCTTTGCTTGCTGTGCTTGAAGGTTGCTCGATGGCGGCGTAGTATCTGAACCGCAAGCTTGAGAGGCATCAATAACAGGTGCGGCTTGGGTGA
The DNA here is from genome assembly GCA_013266265.1 of Fusarium sp. NRRL 66182. Classification (NCBI taxonomy): domain Eukaryota; kingdom Fungi; phylum Ascomycota; class Sordariomycetes; order Hypocreales; family Nectriaceae; genus Fusarium; species Fusarium sp. NRRL 66182. The sequence goes on along the minus strand of JABFAK010000125.1, from coordinate 28,972 downwards.
TTAATTGAGGAGCCTGCTGCGGTGATTTCCTCTTCCTTGAGTTATCATGAGAGACATCTTGGTCATTGGTTATTGTTGGCTGTGGTCTTTGGCTCTCAGTAGTGTCATTGTCCACTTCCATTCTATTCTCATGAATATCCTGATACGGCCTAGACGTATCTGGCTGTGCCACAACAGAAACTGTCTGATTCATGTTTGTTCTAGTTGATTCAGAAATACTGGTAGCCTTGTGAGCGAGAGGTGAACCGGTCGCCGGATCTGGAGCTTGTGCTGAATTTATGTTGTTCGAATGATCGGCTTCCACATCCTGTTTACCGGGCTGTGATTTTGGTTTGTTCTTGGACCCCTTTGGGCGACCACGCTTCTTAGCTGTCTGAGGTGTTTCGGGTTGCGCTGTGGAGATGGTCTGTGAAACTTCAGCCGTCCTCCCTTGATCGTCCGCAGTAGATGGCCCCGGGAACATCGAAACATTGTTGTCTGTAGCATACAATGGCGGTGCATCCGAGGCTTTCTCGGTCACTAATGGCTGCGCATCAGTAGTCTCGTTGATCTGGACAGCCTCAGAACTACTGATGCCCTTCTTCTTGATTCCCTTGTCTTTCCGTACTTTGCTGCTCTTACTCCCCTTTGGCCGCCCTCTGGTGCGTTTGACGGCGATTGGAGCAGTATAAGTTGCAGAAGCTGGATCCAGAGCACCAACTGGAGGGATTGCTAGTGATAGTTGAGTGCCCGAGGCTTGGCCGGCATTGTTGACAGGTGGAAAGATCTCGGACACCCATGAAACGAAAATGTCACCCGAGCCGTTAGTTTCAGCACTTTGAGGAAACACACCATCAGCAGGCGGAGGCGCACCAGGTATGCCCCCAAAGTAAGCCAGGGCTTTGCATATTTGGTCTACGACTAGAACCGGATGGAGACTTCTTAGGAGCGTCAGGAGTCGGGCCTGCTCCGCCTTGATGTCGTCGGGGGATAGTGGAAAGCCACTAGGCCTCGGGTCGCTTGTCTGTTCTAGGCTTGCCTGGTCTGCGCTGTTACCTGTACGGTTTCCTTCTGCGCTGGTCCGTTCTGCATTGGTATCTTGTGTAGCCTCTTTTGTTGCTGATTGTTTATTTGACGGCGGCTCGTCTGGCAGTGCGGCTGGGACAAGGGGAGGAGGTTGAGCAATTGGACGAAGAGCGGCTGGAAGAACCAGGGGCGGATGCGAATGTGGTTGAGAAAGAGGAGGTTGAGGAGGAAGTGAAAGAGGTGCCATTGGAATACTTGGTCGAGGCCGCTTTGGGTGACGATATCCTTGAGTGCTTGCAAGCTTTGCAGCAGCAGCAGTTCCTTCACTTGTCCGCTTGGCCGCAAGATCGCGCTCCGTAACTTTAGGCCTTTGGACATCCATGTGCATAACACTAAAATTGCCTTGCTTCCCATTCGTCTTGCCTACAAGCTTGCTAGGAACTGCGTTTCGTATACGGCCGTCGTGATATGAGTTGAGGGTCGGGACTGGAGTTTGCACACGAGAAAGAGAGTCGAATAAAGCGGCTTTTCCATGTTCAGGAAGAATATATGGATTCATCTTGAGATCAAACATGGCACTACCTATTCGCCAGCTAGGTCGCGTCGGTGTAGGCGTTGATACAGTGGCCGGGGCCGTTGTTGACGGAGGCGCAAAAGAGGCATTGGTGCTTGACGTTTGGGAATCGTTGGGTGTCGTGCTTTTTGGATCAGTTGCTTCGACGGCCTCGACAGCTGTATGTGTTTTATCTGTGAGCTCACTTTTTTCGACTCTCAACTTGAGAATACGTACACTCCGCCGAGGACATGGCATAAGGATGAATCTGGGTTGTAGTTAATGCGCCGTGGACCTCAGTCAAGCCCGAGCGAGCAGTGACTTGCAGAGGCCAAGATCATGTGCGCCAGGCTCATGCGACCTCGATGATGTGCAGTTCAATAGCTCGCAGATGGTTATCGGTATTGGTGTTGTGGGTGCAACTTTGAATCTGGTGTTAGTGGATGGCAGCCACTGGGAAACAACGGACAAGGGCCCTCCCCCGTGATCGAAGCTCCTGCCGTTCAGCTCTGGTGGGGATCCACAAGCAGCCAGTGTGATTGGTGGAACCGCACTAACGATTAGCACCTAGAGAAAAAGAAAACCAGAGGTAGGTGCCTGCTATGTATGTAACCACCTCACCAGCCACACCTACTCGTCATAATTCCCCATGCACAAGCCACGACTGATCCCAAGGTCAACTGCTGCCCAGCAATAAGCTCCCACTGTCTGGTAACGGTGCTAGCAACTTCAACTACACTAGGTACGCAACACCAACGAGACGAGACAACGCCATCTCAACCCATACCTCACACGAAGGAGTGTCGCCTACCGATGAGCTCTTGAGCTTGACCTGCGATCCAACGCCACTGATCTCACCGAGTTGGAGCTGTCTAAGACATTTCGTTGGCATCACTCCGATCTACTCCGCAGTCAATCTGCTAGACGTCTTTGGACACTCTGATAAAAGTCATCCATCGAATCCCCGGCAGATCTAGATCGCCATCATGTCGACAAAGTACTCTTTGATATCGTTGCCCCTCGGCGTCTTCGACTCGAGCGACCGTGATGATGCCATCTCGTCTCTTCGCAGTACCATCTCCGACAGTGGCTCAGTACTGCTATTCAATATCCCCGATTTTAAGATCGGAACTCTCGATGCTCTTGTGCAACAGGCAGATGAGCTTACCAAGCTCGAGACATCGTGCCAGGCTGTTGTTGCCAAGGTCGCTGAATCGTTGAAGAATGTTCTTGAGGGTGACGAAGACCGCATTGCTCAGTACAAGATGGTCAACGATAGTTAGTCGTGCACGGTCATCCAGAGCTTGACAGTCACTAATATTTAATGGCAGAGCCGACTGACCAGTACTTGAGCACTTTCAGCTGGAACAAGATTCGATATCGAGCCGACAAGTCGCTTGCGGAGCTTATCAGTACGCTGCAAAAGGCACGTCTTCCCGTCAAACTCACTTCCCGCGCTGCGACTAACAATAACTTATCAGGAACTTGTCAACGTTGATAATGATGTAAAGACCAAGTTCAACCAGTACAACTCGGTCAAGACAAACCTTGCTGCTCTGCAGCGCCGCCAAACGTGAGTACTTGTGGTATTTAGGAGTGTTGGCTTGCCTTCGATATTGACAGTTGAATCACAGTGGTAACCTTTCTACCAAGTCTTTGACCCCTATTGTCGACCCATCTCTCCTCGTCCAAGACTCCGAGTATATCGAGACGCACCTTATTGTTGTACCGGGAAATGCGAAGAAGGATTTCCTCAAGGGCTATGAGACATTAGCTCCTATGGTTGTCCCCCGATCAGCCGTCGAGGTCGCCAAAGACGACGAATTCATCCTCTATGCTGTAGCTACATTCAAGAAACACAGCACCGAGTTCCTTGCAAAGTGCCGAGAGCAAAAATGGACGCCTCGCCAGTTCAAGCACGTTGAGGGTGGTCGACAAGAAGAGCAAAGGGAGCTCGATCGGGTCACCAACGAAGAGCGCAAGGTTTGCGGAGAGGCGCTGCGCATGGGACGCACAGGATGGAGCGAGAGTGTTATGATCTGGATCCACGTTCTGACGTTGCGAGTCTTTGTTGAGGCAGTCCTTCGCTACGGTCTGCCCCTGGAATATGTGACTGCTCTGGTGAAGGTGAGATATTCTGCCGGATGAAATTTGACATGATGACTAACTGCATGTGTAGACGACGTCTAAGCTGGCCCCCAAGGTCAAGACAGCTCTCGACTCGAGCTACTCATTCCTCGGCGGCAACGCCTTCGGAAGGGATAAGCGGGGCAAGATCACCAAGGACGACGCCACATTGAGCTCAGAGATGGCGGCGGCTGGATTCCAGACTGGCGAGGGCCACGAATACACGGCATACGTATATTACGAGGTCGAATTTCCTTAGCAAATCGTACAGCTAGGAAACTAGGAGGAGGAGAAAAGCCAGCTGGGGAATGGGAACGATAGAACATGTCGCATTCATGCAAGAAACGCCTGTATTCAGCCCTATCTACATGCCTATAAGTGACGACGGCCAGGGTCGCTATGGCAGTAATATCCGATCTATCTTTTGAAACGCAGAAACACAATCATCATTTATATGCTTAGTTCTTGTTCAGGTAACCCTTCTCGTTGAGCCACTGGACAATTTGAGCAACACACTCCTCAACCGAGTTCTCGTGGGTCTTGATAGTAATCTCAGCCTTCTCAGGCTCCTCGTAGGGGGCAGAGATACCAGTGAAATCCTTGATCTCGCCAGCGCGGGCCTTCTTGTAGAGGCCCTTGGGGTCACGCTGCTCAGCAACCTCAAGGGGCACATCGACGTAGACCTCGACGAAAGGGATGGGCTCATCGCCACCCTGTGTAGCCTGCTCGTGCAGCTCACGAGCAACCTTGCGATCCGCTCGGTAAGGGGAGATGAAGGAGGTGATGGCGATGGTGGAAGCGTCGGCAAAGAGCTTGGCGACCTCTGAGATACGGCGAATGTTTTCGTTGCGGTCGGCCTCGGAGAAGCCAAGGTCCTTGTTAAGGCCAAAGCGAACATTGTCGCCGTCGAGACGGTAGGCGGCGACGCCGAGGTGAAGGAGGTGCTGCTCAAGGGCAGTAGCGACAGTGGACTTGCCAGAAGCAGAGAGACCCGTCAGCCAAATAGTGAGACCGCGCTGGCCGCGGGCCTCGTTGCGCTCACGGCGCGACAGGGAAGGGTGCCAAGTGATGTTGCTGTGAGGTTCATTATTAGTTAACGATGGTCTTTCTTGGTGTTGAGGTGGGATGTGTAGATGGATGGCGGGGTAATGATGATTTTTTGAAGGAGGAAGACCGGGAGCAGGAGGGGCAACGTCAACAAGATAACACGGAATAATCATCAACTTACGTAGCCATTGTGCATATGTTGGAAGAGAAATTCTGAGGGTATAGAAAATGAAAGAAGGAAGAGAAAGAGAAAACTTGCGCAAGATTAATGTTAGTAGGAGGGGAGGTACTAAGTCGAGGCAGGTAGTACTAATCACATACAGTTCCATCTTTCCCCACGGCTGAGTGATAAAAACTCATCTATACCTACCTGCCTGACCTTAGATCACTGTAGATAGTTTGTACCTACCTAGGGGCACCTCCAGTTCTGTGACAATTTCCCGTCACAAAGCCGCTCAATGTCGTGATCGGACCATCGGGCGGCAGGAGCTACTGCAACAGACTCCCCGATACTCCAACTTTAAGGACCGTACGTTCAACCTATGAGAAGGCGCGTATTCGATGGCGTCTTCATAGTCCATCATGGTAAGTGTTCTCTTTTTGTACAAGCTCATGAGTTGAGTGGCCACTTCCCTCCAGCGCGGGTCCGACTTCTCCACGGCATTTGCCCCATGCGCCGGAAGTCGGCCCCACGGATGAGATGGAATCTACAAGAACAAATGACTAGGGAAATGATGAAGCAAGGCAGGTTAACTTCTAAGACTACCTACCTAGGTATCTTAGTTGTAGTATAATAAGCATACAGATATCTCTACTAGCCCATAGTTTTCCGATAGGCCACCCGCGCTATGTTATTAGAATATGTTCGTGTACTAAAATACCCTTCCGTCTATGGTTCTGTTATTGGCATGAATGAATACTCTCAGCTCTAAGCCATTTGCATCCCGTAACTCGCTCGCTCTAGTAAATCGTCATCACATGGGTCGTCTATTTATCTTTTAGCCGATCTTGGGCATCATCTGTAAGCCGCGTATTAGCGTATGAACTCTGGGATATGAGACTCAGGCCACAAGACAAGATTCACTTACCGCAGCATACTTTGGCGAAATGAAAAGCCCTTCCGCGTCGGCTAGTATCGTTGGTGTCTCACTAGGCTCGGTCAACAGCTCGATATGACCCTTAACCCAGGCCTTGCGGCCTTCCACTTTGTATGTCTCTGCTCGCAGAACCAAAAAGCTTCCCGCCGGTGTCGGCTTTCGGTAGTTGACATTGAGATTTGCTGTCACGGCGATGTTGTGAGGTAGTGCGCCGAAAGAGCATCGTCCGAGGCCCTCATCTAGCATTGTCGCCAGGAGGCCGCCGTGTACGATACCAGGGTGGCCACACAAGTCCTCACCAACATATGCCACTGAGACGAGTTGCTTGCCTTCAGGTGCCATCCACGCATACGGTGGTACAGGCATCTTTCCCTCGCCGATCAGCGCTCCGCCCGTCAAGCTCTGACCTCGGTATGACCCTGGCATCTTCATATGCGGTCGCGACTCGGTGAGTTTGGGGTTGGCGCGCAGTTCTGCGACAAGCGGATGGTTGTTGATGGTGTCTTCCACCATGCGTGCCTCCTCGTGATTAGCTACAAAGCGTCGCAGGCTCTCCTCGTCCGAGTGGAAGCCCATTCCGTTCGAGTGCATCGTATACCACGTTCCGAAACCGCCGGCCGTGCTTGCGCCGACACCGGTGAGCAACATACCAGCTGCCCTCTTGAACGCGCCCCCAGCTGCCGCTGTCGCTGCTGTAAACAAGACTTTCAGTATGCAGAGCATGTCATATTCGGTATGTGTGGGTATTTCCAAGCCGAGGGGCAAACATACCTCCTGTCGCATAACTGCGGGATTGGGCAGGACGACTGAGTCGGCTGACGGCTTGCGCAAGGCGTCCATTACGACCAAGCTGTGTAAAAAACATGGTGTATTTGCTGTGGTGAAAGTCTGTTCACAGAACGCAAAGAAAGACAGAGAAGCAATCTAGAAGAAGAAGAAGAAGAAGAAGAAAAAGTTGAAAATGCGCCGCCTCGGCTTTTGACAAGGGTTGAGTTATGTTAGGTACTAAGTGAGAGATACCTTTATCGGCATTGCCGTTTAGCCTCGGATAAGAAGCAAGCTTCGGTAATTATGCACTTAAGCGTTGTGCTCAGCCACTGTGGCTGGCAGTACAAAGGCACGAATCGCACGACCCTGATGATCGTTGGCAGGTGGCATGTATGTGCTGGGATCCCCAGTGCCTGTGACGTGAGGTTCATCCAACCAGAATTGTTGGACAAGCTTGTGAGACTTGTTCTGCAACAGACGATCAAAGGCCACTGACGACATGTCCATGCCCATGTGCTTGGTTTTGTTTGCGTTTCCCTGTATCAAGTTGGTTACGCGTTGGGGCGGGGGGGTTTACCATGAAGGATTTAAAGAGTTGTTTGTATCCCTCTTTTGAATAGCTACAAATCTCTTGAACTAATAAACCTCAACTAAATAAATACCTGACCAACCCAAAAGAGAGAAAAAATGGTATGACTATATTTATTATGCCAATAAGAATCCATCGATGTTAACCATCATATCTCACATAGGCTACCGCTGACACTGTCGATTTGGGCGCTGCCCACCCCCCAAAGGAAGATGCTATTACTGTGGTTGAGCAGGTTCTTCCTGAACTTAGGAAGACTCTGGTCCATCTTCGTCACGACTATGCCAGTCAGTTGACATAAACCTCTTGCCAGACCAATCTGCCTTGATCTAACACTCAAACTACCTAGAACACGAACCAGAGTACTTTGCTGCTGCTGTAAGTTCGACGCACCACAACTACTCGGCTTACAAGAGCCTAACAAAATCTATAGGAACACCTCTCAGACAAAGATCTCGTTGGCTTCAGCGCCGACGACCTGGAGTCTGTCCGCACCGCTACATCAGCCTACGGTATTCACCTCTTTGGCAAGCTTCGTATCCCCGCCTTGCCCGACCCCTCAGGCCCAGCCTACATTCACTTCCGCGTCTTTATCGGCGGCGGTGACGACCCTCCCAAGCTTCACAGCATTCACACCGAAGAGCGTGAGGATTCTAGTGGTGGAAAGACGTACAGAGCCATCTTCACAAAGAATGACGAGCTCGAGTGGTTTGATACCTGAGATGAGAAGAAATGAGAAATGAGAAATGACCCTGAATGGCATAGACTATTACCATATGCCACAGCGTGTCTGTAAATCTGCCTTTTTGACGCCTGAACCGATTAATGACTAGTAAAACCAAAACATCAAAACAATGCTTTGTCATCGGCATCTTTTTCTACATGTCCTCTTCTCCAGCCAAGAGCTCTGCGTAATCGTCCACAGAAGCAAACATAGGAAGACCCTTGAGCTTTCTGCGCTTCGACTTGGGCTTCTCGCTCACTGCCTCCTTGACCTCGAACCCTTCTTCATCCTCGTCGATCGCGGCTCCATCCATCTCCTCGTCAGACCCTTCAATGTCCACACTTATGTCATCCTCATCATCATCCTCATCATCCTCACCCAGCTCGCCATCCAGAGACAGCGCTGGTGAATCGTCATCTGAGACCATATCTGAATCGTCCAAGTCGAAGCCAACGTCAGAGCCCTCGTCGTCAGGATCAACGCCAGGTTGAGTCGACACCAGGGCCTTCCAGACCTCGTCTTCTTGCTCGTCGTCAGATTCACCCTCACCAACAGCTTTTGCTTTCTTCTTCTCCTTGCCCTCCCTGTCAACCTGCTGGAAGTATTCGTGGAAGAAAACGTCTTCGGCAGCAACATCTTCCACCTTCTTCTTCCAGAAGGCAGAGGAATTGACAGAAGTTGTTGCTCCTCCTGCTGCCCTGCTGCCCAGCCAGATATCGCCAACGTCCTTGGTGGCTCGGAGGGGTTGCATTATGGACGCGCCCTTGGACGAGTCACCGGCCTTGGGGTTTCGGTAAACGAACTTGTCAAGGAATCGAATGAGCGAATGGCTGTCCAAATCGGGCTTCTGTGCTTTCTTGTTGCGCTCCACTATCGATGCCGCATACACTGTGACTGAAGGGTGATAATGGCCTTGGAGGGGAACCTAGACATCTGTAAGTATTTTGTTTGTGGTGTATAGCTTCCGTTTGTGACTTACCAGCTCCCACAAGCAGCTTCGGTTGGCGTTGCTGTACTCGGGATCTCGCTTTCGGCCATCATAAGCCTGTTGTCCATTTGCAGACTGGTCATCAAGGGTGGACTCCTCAGGTTCTTCCAACAGAGTTGAAAGATCAGGGAAGGTCTCGCGTAGGTGTCCGACTACATAGAGAAGTCCGCATGAGAAGGCAGGCTGGTGCAGACCAGAGATCTGAAGCATGCGTTTAGCAAAAGCCTTGACTCGGCGGCTGTCGACATCGTTCTTGAGCGCTCGCAGAAGCAGATTCAGATAAAGCGCCTGCTTCGACGAATTTACCAACCGGGGATCTAGTAAAGACTCGTATAATGTCCTGTAAAACCGGTCGTTTGCAAGGCTTCGCGAAGAAGAAATTTGCTGGATCAAAAGGAGCGCCTGTATGCCTGTGTTAAAGTTGGCTGAGTGAGCGATCTTGAAAAGTGTATCAAGATGCGATTCCATGCTGATCAACTGTTAGCTCTTATCCTTACAAAGATCGCTCAAATAAATACAACAACATACACAGCTTCATTGCCAATCATAAAGGGAGCAGCACGGTTGACACCAGTCAGGATGGCAGACACAAGTTTGTCAGCAGCCTCAGCCTCGGGCTCTGAAGCTGCTGGTTTCGCTGGTTTGCCGCCACGCGGCCTTTGGGGTCTCCTGCCAGCATTTTTCTTGCCATCTTGCGTCTTGTCTTCGTCCTTACCCGTTTTCGAGTCAGTTGACGCAGCGATGCCTAGAGTTCCTGCCTTGAGGATGATGGTGAAGAGGTCAAAATAGATTCGCATGAGGGAATCGGCCAGGGAGGGTTCCTTGTTGCTCAAGATAGTTTGGTTGAGAGTGTTAATAGCGTAGTACTTTGATCGGTGGTCCTGGGAGGGGTGAAGCAGGATCTCCTGCTCGATCGTTCGGACAATGATTTGTTTCATCCCAGGGTGCGAGTTCTGCAACTGAAGCAAGAGATATGATGATCGCGACGAGATCTTGCGATCTCGGTCACCCAACTTGTTAACCAGCAATCGAAGAAGGTTAGCCTCTTGCTCGGGCTTCTCCTTGAGAAGACCGTAGACAAAGTCGAGCGCTCGGGTACGAGAGTACTCAATCTCGTCTGAACACAAAGATTCGAGTACTTGGATAAGGCGGAAGTAAGTCTCCTTAAGCCAGTCCTCGTAAGCCCAAGCGATCAGATGGGAGGATGTAATCTTGCCCGGTAATGCATTTCCAGGGGCCCAAGGCTTTCCAGGGTTTCGTTGTAAAGTTCCAATCAGACCCGGTTGGGAGTGGAATGCTCGGAGGCGACGATCAGCAGGCAATAGAGAACCAGGGCCGAGCAAATCAACTAGCGCACCGATAGCACCAAGGGCTTGTCCTCGACTCTTCTTGGAGGCCAGGCTCATCAGGGCATCAAATGCTCGGATATTGTGAACAGGTGATTCTTGAACAGCAAGGGTAAGAGCCGACACCTTGTCATTGAGGGTACCAGAGGACATAATTGTCGACAAGAACTTGTGAGAAGACTGAGCAAATACGCTAGTCCTGTACTTGGTGGCATCTTCTTCCAGAAGTGTCTGAGCATGCTGCTTCAGGGCTTCGAGGGCTCCTCTCGCTGGGCTGGGCTCATCGGTAGTTGGCCCTGGGAGTTTCCGCAGCTCAGAAGCATGCCAGTCCGCTCGGGGCTCAAAGGCCTGTACTACTGTTAGTGGTCAGAAAAGCTGCCATGAGATAGTCTAAGCCTACCATGTTGCCCTTCTTATGATTCGTTTCCTTGGTGGCTTTAACTTCATCATCCTCATCGTCGTCCTCGTCAACATTGTTTGACCCTTCAGAATCCTCGTCCCCGTCATCTCCCTCAGCTTCATCTTCTTCCTCATCCTCATCCTCATCCTGATCACTCGCTTCGCTCATAGCAAGCTCTGCAAATCCAAGCTGCTTGGAAAAGGCTGAGAGTTCGTCCTTGAGGCTCTTGTCGATGGGCTTGGAATCGTTGGAGTTTTGAGTGTAACCCTCATCATCCGAGTCAATATCTTGGATGAGCGCTAGATCGCTCTCATCTCCACCAAGGGCCTTGATCTCCTCCAGAAGCGTCTTGTTATCGATTTTACCACTGTTTTTATCGCTGGATGAGCCCTCGGAATTCCGTTGTCTCTTTTGATATTGGTCTCCCGCAGCCTTCGTTGGGGGCTGCTTTCGCTTGTGATCGTTGGAGCCCAGCTTCTTGTCGATTGTGGACGTCAGATGATCGATTGCATTGTTGTCAAGTCCTGGTCCATTTTGGGAGCGGCGAGGACCTTTCCCTTTCTTCGCAGGCTTCGGCATTTTGTTGAGGCTGTTTGAAAGGTAGAAAATGTCAATGGGAATTTCTCAAAGAGAATGCGCCTCAGCACTTGAACTTTTTTTTTCTGCCGGTACCTTTTTTCTAAAGACTCCACTTCATTGCGTCTAGCGCGTTTAATGGGCGCTAATGGAGGCGGTATCAAGATGACTAAGCCAGCGTTAGTTAGACGGAAGCTGTGCCGACCATCGTAAAGGTCGTGGTAGCAGAAGTTGTATTCTGGAGATATCGCAGCTGGGAATTCGAGATGATTCCAAGGCTTGCTCGCTTCAGTGGCGTCATCGTGTCCAAGAACCCGCTGAGCGCACAGCTGCGAACTCTCTCCGGCTCGAGCGTAGCCAAAGCCAATTCTCCTCGCTCCACCCTTTCGACAACATGGGTGCCAACTGGCGGTATCGCAGCCAACGATGATGAATGTTAGGGCTTCATCGTTACTTCAGGGATGATGCTTAAGCTAACTGGGATTCAGTTGGTCACGGAAAACTTGTTCGGGGTGGCTTTCTTCGCCAGGTATTTCTTAGCTATAGTCCACCAGCCGATCAAGGCACTAATACGTCGTTGCAGGCTCACTCTGGTATCTTTCAGCTTCTTCCTCTAGGCCTTCGCGTTCAGGATAAGATCGAAAAGTTAATTGACAAGCACATGCATTCAGTCGGTTCGTGTGCTGCCAGAAGCTTGACATACATGTTCTAATGTCCACTCCAAGGTGCCTCTCGATTATCGCTATCAACCATCTCATCAGAAGACCTGTGGCGAAAGAGCAATCGTCTTGATGCTGTTGCACCAGAAGTAAGAAGATACTGGAGTTTTAGAACTGGCTTGGGTTGACCATATTAGCTTTTCCGGTTCACAGATCGTAAAGAGACGCCCCTCATCCTCTCTCCTACCCATGAGGAGGAAATCACCACACTTGTAGCCGGAATCATCAATTCATATAAGGATCTGCCGCTCCGACTATATCAAATAAGTTCGCACTCATTTCTTGGGATGTTGAGTCCAACCTGTTGACCTAACTGCAGCCCGAAAATATCGTGATGAGCGTCGTCCTCGCCACGGTCTACTACGTTCTCGAGAATTCCTCATGAAGGACCTCTATACCTTCGACCTCACAGCAAGCGAAGCTGTCGAAACATATCGTCAAATATCCGAAGCTTACCGTGCCTTCTTCTCTGAGCTAAAGATGCCCTACCTCGTCGCCGAGGCAAGCTCTGGCGATATGGGCGGTGACCTTAGCCACGAGTATCACCTACCTAGTTCCGTTGGCGAAGACACTGTTGTAAATTGCGACTCTTGCGGCTACACCGCCAATGATGAAGTCGCAGCTGCCCGGCCGCCCTCCACAGTAAGCAGCGGCAAATTGAATGTCTCGGCGTCTCAATTCCGTGTTTGGCGGGGCATATCCAAAGATCGAAAAGTCCTCATTAATGCCTGGTATCCTCAATCGTCCGAGGCATTTGCCGAAAGTGATCTCAGTCTTCATGCTGTCAAGTCGGCCGTGCCTGAACTTGATACCAGCATTAAAGACCCTCTACCATTCTGGAACGAAGCACTCAAGAGTAAAAATGCACAGGTTATCAATGTTATCGACGGTAGACTCGCACCGGCGTTTGAAAACGTCCGAGATAAATTGCCATTGTTGCCAGAAAAATTCGACTCCCACCAAGTCGAACACTCTACGGTTGGCGGTGCAAACTCTGGTAGGGGGCTTAATCTGGTTCGTATCGCTAATGGTGATGGTTGCCCTCGTTGCGAGAAGGGTACCTTGAAAATCCATCGGGCTTTGGAGTGCGGCCACACATTCCAGCTTGGAACTCGCTATTCAGTCCCTCTCGATGCTTGCGTTACTCTACCACAGTCAGGACTACCTGTTATCGCCAACAAAGAAAGTTTAACTCCAGGAAGCCGTATACCTGTTGAGATGGGCTGTCACGGAGTTGGAGTTTCAAGGATATTTGGCGCTGTGGCCGAGATCCTCGCAGACGAGAGAGGACTTAACTGGCCACGAGCCATCGCTCCTTTCGAGGTTGCGATTATACCTGCATCTGGGCTGACAGAAGAGCCTTTGAAGATTTACGATGAGCTGGCTGTAAACCATGGCTCGCAATCTGGATTTGACGTTGTCCTTGACGACCGCAAGCGATCGTTTGGCTGGAAGATGAACGATGCCGACATGGTGGGATACCCTGTTCTGGTGATTCTTGGCAGGTCTTTCAAAAATAATGGTGCTTGCGAAGTTCAATGCAGACGACTCTCGATTAAGGAGGATGTCAAGGTCGATGCGCTGCCTGAGTTCATCTCAGGATTGTTGGACAAGCTGTAAGCGGGTGGGAGTGGGCTTGATACATTTGTCTAGGACTGTAAAATATGTACACTATGATGTTCATAAGATGAAACAAACAGGAAATGGGTGGAAGACAAAGATTTGTTTGTGGTGTTTTCGCAAATGTGTAGTGTATACGTTTGTTTTTGGAGGTTTATAATACCTACCTAGGTACCTTGATGCAGGACCCCGCTAGTAGAATTCAGCGACCCCACGTCATAATATTCACGAACCGAAACCATGGAGGGACATCACCTTACTTTACGCCTTTAACGACGACCTACATCTAGACGCCTGGAACCACGTTAGAATGGCTGGAAGACAAGAGACAGGTAAGCTAGCAATGGATCTGGCAGGATGAAACAAAAAATGCAACTTACTGACTCGTCTGCGCCGCAGTCAACCTCGACACACTAGAGCCACAGCAGCTCGCCCAGGTCAAGAAGCAGCTCGACGAGGAGCTCGAGCACTTGACTTCGTCGTTCGCCCAGCTTCACGCCGCCCAGAATAAATTTAAGGACTGCCTTCGATGCGTTAAGAACAGATCTGTTGCCCCTGAAGGTGCGGCCTCTAACATACTCCGCCGATCGCTTCAACGAGCGCGCAACCCCCAATAATCTCGATCCATACAACGCCTAACACGCTTTAGGAGCAAACTCTGTCCTGGTCCCTCTTACCAACTCACTATACGTTCGCGGAGAGCTATCAGATGCCAATACTGTATTGGTGGACGTAGGCACTGGCTTCTTGGTTGAAAAGGTAGGTGATACAAGCCCCTCGCAGCTTTCTCACCGATTAATCGCAGTATAGAAACTCAAATCCGCTGAAAAGTTTTATGAGACTAAGGTTGAGGAGCTTGGAAACAATCTAAAAGATCTCGAGGTTATTGTGCAGCGAAAACAGACAAATGCACGGACCATCGAGGAGGGTATGTTCCATCATGCACAAATCATCTCACTCTATTAGATACAGAGCTAACAGGAATCTCCACGGCAGTTCTGAGACAAAAGATCATGGCCGGTCAAGGACAGGGCGAGCAGCAACAGTCCTGAGAACGAAAGAGACCAAAAAAAGGCCATCGCATCCCCCAGTATGCTATAGAGAATAGTCAAGCTTCCGAGGAGCAGAGAGATCAGGGGAGATCTTCTAGTCGACGCAGCATTGCCTTTGCATGCCCGTTATGGTGAGCTGGCATCGGCACTCGCTCTGTTCAGGAGGGCTTGGATCTCCAAAATGGTCCGCAAGAAGCCTCCGAGCCTCGACTTGAGATCATGACCCTCAGGCCAAATATTCTCGAGCCCTTTTCCCCAATCTTTGCGTCCTCCGCTCGCGTGATTCGCACTTTCTTCCCAATGAGGTGCATACAGTTCAATGCCCCAGGTAACTTCGGGTTCTCCTTCTGTGCAAGCACCTTTCAATGTCTTGGTAATGTTGATTTTAAGGGCATACTCGGTTTCTTTGAATGGAACTATGGCCCATGACCTTACCCTGACCTGAGTTATTTGGTCGTTCAGACGCGCAAGCTTGGTCGTGTTTACGCTCGGAATCGGGAGAAGAGTGTCGTTATCGGCTTTTATGGCAAGCATCACTCTTTGACCGAAATCCCTGAAATCTGGTGGAACATCCACCTTGTCCCAAGCATCCACTCGAAAGCTCCAGTCGTAGTCCCTGCGTGATCAGGATGTCAGCAATGCAATGGGATGTCCAGGTACGCATGGCATACATGTCAGGGGCAGCAACTGTCCAGTTCAAACGCGCCCATGTTTCGGGCTTAGTAGCTCGAACCATGGTGAGTTGCATGCCCTGATCAGGGACATAATCGGCTTCAGCCGTGATCTCCTGGTCTTGGGTTACCACAATCACCTCACATCCTCGTCTCATGTGCGCTGGATCTCTGCAGACCATTGCATCAGGCTTTACAAGGAACTGGAGAAGCTGCTCAGCTCTGTCTGTGTCTTGCAGTCTGGCTCGTATTAGACATGATAATGCATAAATGGATTGATCCATCAACTTACTTGTTGGTGAAGACGGCTCCTCCACGGACAGAATACATGTCCATGAGCTTTGCGAAATTATCATAAGTGACTTCATCTTTAGAACCCTTCTTTCTCTTGCCGATGATAAGTCGGCCAAAGTTGACGCGAAGTCCCATCGTCTTGTTGAGGGCCATAAGGCTTTCTGATGATGCTGTTATATCAGAGACAAGCTGTTGCAGATGCTTGTTTAATGCGGACGCGTTGCTAACCAGATCGGCCCTTCGGCAGAGAAAGTAGGGTCGAGTTCCCAGTTCGGCTCGTATCAGGTCACTGGTGGTGGCATTGGTGGGTGTTTGTGCCATAAAACGCACGGCAGCATTATTGTTCGACAGACGCATGTCCTGAATTTTCAGGTTAATCTTTTGAAGGGCTTGTTGAAGACTATGCATGGTCTCGCCACGGATGTCGAGTATATTTGGTGTGTCGCGGGTGATATAAACCCGATACTTTCTGCGAATGTCGTCGAGAGCCCCAGGCTCATCAAGTCCGTGTGGAAGCAGGTCCTTTCCAGGGAGTACATGCGTCACCTATGGGGTTTGTCAGATCATAGTTTACTTTACATGTGGTAAGGTAAGTTGTGTTGTTGGACTTTACCTGTATCAAATCTTTGTCGGGTGGCGGACGACCCAGAAACTCGGCATCCTCAGCTTGACGGACCTTGGCATCTCTGACTTGGAATATGGACTTTGCAGTTGGCATTTGGTCATTCTTTTTCTTCGAAAACCTGTCTTTCCCATAAGGACTAGCTGAAGATATGAAATCTCCTATTCCTTGTGGGTTTCCTTTTCCCCTACCACGATGCATCATGTGTCGAGTAAACAATGCCGTGCAAGGCAAGGCAGGGCAGGGCAGGGCAACAAGCAGCAGTTGACGAGAATGGAAGATAGGTAGGATCAGAGAGATGTAACTTGAGTGGTGAATATTTGCTTAGATTAGAAGTGCGCGGTAATGAAATTTGGATGTTAGTTAAAGAAACAGTCGGGGGAAAAGAATGAAAGAGGGCATGATCATCAAGGGAAAGAAGTGAGGCATGCCTTAGTCATAAGTACCTGGGCAAGGAGGTTGGATGAAAACCGTTTAATGGAAGCAGGTGCCCGCAGGCAGCGTTTGTGTGAAAACGAAAACGGTGGTAGTTTTGCCCCGTTTGTTATCTGGCAGTGTCACTTGCATCTTCTACTTTCCTCAGCGCTCTTATCAGTTTATGCCAGTGTATCCCCAGGTTTTGAAGTCGATGGTATTAAGCAGTGTCGGCTTTCTGTAGTAAACTTTATCAAGGACTATGCCTCGATGCTGCTGTTTTTATTATTGCAATGCAATCACCTGAAAAGTTGAGTTGAGAGTCTCTTGTCACCCTACTCTCAAAGAAGCGAGTGAAAGCACTTCAGCCCGGCCTTATCCTTGATTAGAAGGTCATATACTGAGTAGCATAAAGAGGGGAGGATCATAGAACGATAGGTTCTTTTTGTTGATTCGGGCCGCAGCAGTTTTCTCGTGCGAGTACCTGAGTAATTTGATATATCTATAACTCCATACTCGACCAGATACTTTAGTAGTTACTTGCCATCACTATTTTGATAGAGCAAACCCAGGAGGGAGCACGGGATATCGTATACAAACGTACATACAACGCACCGGTGTGGACCTACAACTGATAGTACCCATGCATGTATTGAGTTGTAGTGCGCTCTAGTGGTCTTAGCTATCTGATCTTGCATTTCCTGACTGTATTCTATTTGGTTAAGAATGGCTGTGTGAGTGCGTACAGGTTAATGCTGCCGGACTGATGCTCATCTATCACAACACTAGGACAGCGGCAAAGTACCCATCCATAAGAAAGGATCCTATAACTAAGGTATTCAGTACCTCGGGGATCTTCAACAACTTTATGGTTTTAATTTACAAGTGGTAGGAGGTTAGGCCGATGTCTTATATATACATACACCCGGTAAATGCATGTACCCCTTGGCAACCACTGGGCTTCTTTACTTCGTCACGTCTCCCGCGACGCGTAAATCGCTGCGACGGCGCCTTTCATCGAACAACGGGAATACAATGGCGCCCATCACTTCAGCAGAGAAGACAAAGCGCCAATTGCCCGGTATATCCCATGGTTTGTCTGATGACGAGCTCGCAGGCGAAGAACCCTCATGGGAATGGATCTACAACACCACCCCAGCGACAGAGCGAACCGATGAGCCTCAGAGCGACAGAAAACGAAGAAAGGTGACAGGCGATAAGATTGTCGGGGCGAGAATAGGACAGTTCGAATGTCGAATCGGAGACATTGTCATGCTCAAGGCTGATGGCTCTAATGAAGCCTGGGTTGCCTTGATCTGCGAATTTGTCGAAGACGACGGTGAAGGCGAGAAGGCGGCCAACTTTATGTGGTTCTCGAGCGAGAAAGAGATTCGAAGCAAGGATAAGAAGCGCATCGACTACTTCTGGGTGAGCGAAGAACTCTCTCTTCATCATTGCCAAACTAGAACTAACAGGACATACAGAACGAGCTCTACATCTCCCCATCATGGGATACCAACCCCCTGGCCTCGATTAACGGCAAAGCCAAGGTTTACTCCCCTGATGTGTTTCACACAAAGTACCCTCAAAGCCGGATCCCTCGAAATCACGCAGACTATGGCAAGGCCTTTATCTGTCGACGAGGCTGCAATACCCGCACTGCGACCTACACTGATGAATTCATCTGGGAGGAAGTGTATCGCGGTGAGGATGACCTATTCGCCCTGATAGACAGGATCAAGACCGGCACAAAAGCCACACGTCGTCGCCGAAAGGCTCGAAGCCCATCGCCCGCTGATGATGCCTACCAACCCCCCCAGATTCCACAGACCCCAACCAAACCAGGCCGGGGTTCGACAGTCGCAACGCCGACTTCGCGAAGAAGCCAAGCTACACCAGGCTCTCGTACCAAGAGGTCAGCAGGGACACTATACTCGCCCTACCGTTAAACCGCTAACAATTGACTACAGAAGCACAAGCAAGAGGCTCGAATTCACGCCGTTGGCCACACGCAAACTGTCACCTAGTCAGGTTGAATCGTCACCATTCCAGATAGCACGCTCCCGTCTACATGTCTCTTCAGTCCCAACTAGTCTTCCTTGCCGGGAAGGCGAGTTCTCTCTCGTATACTCGCATCTCGAAGCCGCCATTTCAGATGGCACCGGTAACTGCATCTACATTTCCGGGACCCCTGGAACTGGTAAGACGGCAACAGTGCGCGAGGTCGTCTCGAAGCTCGAAGAGGCGGTAGGCTCAGATGAGCTCGACGATTTCATCTTTGTCGAGATCAACGGCATGAAGATCACAGATCCACATCAGTCCTATTCACTCCTTTGGGAAGCCCTCAAGGGGCAGCGAGCTAGTCCAGCTCAGGCTCTTGACCTCTTGGAGAGAGAATTCAGCAACCCGAGCCCCCGTCGTATTCCTTGCGTCGTGCTCATGGATGAGCTTGACCAGTTGGTGACGAAGAATCAGGCCGTCATGTACAACTTTTTTAATTGGCCTACTCTACGACACAGTCGTCTTATTGTACTAGCAGTCGCCAATACCATGGACCTTCCTGAGCGTACGCTGAGCAACAAGATCAGCAGTCGATTAGGTATCTATCCATTGAACTATTGCAGATGCGCCAGTTACTAACAAGCCACAGGCCTCACACGTATCACTTTTCCTGGTTACAATCACGAGCAGCTCATGAAGATCATTCAGTCTCGATTAGAAGGAGTCCCCGGAAACATTGTAGACCCAGACGCCATTCAATTCGCTAGTCGTAAGGTAGCTGCAGTCAGCGGTGACGCTCGAAGAGCCCTCGACATCTGCCGTCGAGCCGTCGAGCTTGCTGAAGCCAACGCTCCTAGTGATCCCGCAACCCCAAGCAAGCGAGAGCCGCAAGGCCAGTCGAGAGGTGCAGGACGTGTTACCATTGCGACAATCAAAAAGGCCATCAACGAGGCCACCACTAATCCCATCCAACAACACCTTCGCAGCCTCCCACTGATGTCCAAGCTCGTCCTGGCAGCTCTCTTGTTGCGTATCCGAAGAACAGGCCTCGCAGAGACAACTTTTGGCGAGACCTTGGACGAGATATACCGGGCCGGTCTCCGAGCTCCGCCAGCGCTTCCCGGCGTCGCGGCAGTCCTCAACAATGGCCTAAAAGGAATGCAGACGGGTGGGCAACGCCCTATGACTCGGCCCGGACACATTCACACCGCAGCGCTCGAGTTGGTAGCGGCCGGTCTTGTCAATCTCGAGGCTCAGCGCGCAGAGCGATCGAGTAAGCTCCGTCTTTCGATTGCAGACGATGAAGTAAAAATGGCCCTCCGTGATGACGGAGAGCTTAAAGCCTTGGGTATCGGTGTATGATAGCTGTAATATAGAGCCAGAGAAAGGCGTCCCACGACTATTATTCATGAATTCAGATATACCATCTCTTACGTGCCTTTAAAATTTCCGCCGGGCCAGAGTTGGCTTCCATTCCAGGGGATGTGACTCCTCGGTAGCTTTCTCGTCTTGCTTCCAGATTTTGACTGTAATCGCATTAGTTACACGAATTATGAGATCCGAGTTTCGATATGATACGTACTTGTCTTATCAGCTTCACCGCATATCAGACGCAGTCCGGAACGATCAAAGGTTGAGCTCATGATGCCCGCTTCGGCGTCGAGAGAACCAGGCTGAGCTGTAGTGTCAAGAGACTGGAATCGGTGTCCAGTTTTCCAGTCCCAGAAGCTCATTGATCCATTATCACCTTGGAATTGAAAAGTTAGCCAACATCATGAGAAGACCAGAAATGTGCAACCTACCTCCTGTGAAGAAGACGTTTTGCTCATTGACACTCATGGTGTTGATGATAGCATTGTGGCCTTCAAAGTTCTGCATAAAAGCACCCTCGGGGCACTTCCACTGCTTAACGCTCCCTGTGCTACCACTGGCAAAGGTAAACTCTGAGGGGTGTGTCGCCAAAGCTCGAACGCCCTTCTTATGATGGGTGAGCACACCCATCGTCTTACCTGCTGCGAGATCCCAAAGCCGCACTGTCGAATCCAGAGAACCGGTGATGACTTGGGGATCGGCCTCTTGGCAAACTAAATCCGAGACGGTCTGAGTGTGGCCCGAGAGGACGTGGATGTTGCTCCTGGTCCGCATATCCCAAACACGAGCAACACCATCTCGACCACCAGTAACGAGGACGTCGAGCGTAGGATGAATAGCGAGTGTGTATACACCACTCAGATGGCCATGGTAATGACGGATAACCTTGTTAGTCTCGAGATCCCAACACTTGACCATCTTGTCTTCACCGCACGAAAAAAGGTAGGGGTGGCGCGGGGAGACAGCGAGGCCGCGTACGGTGCTGATGTGTCCGGTGAGAGTCAACTTCAATGAACCCGTCGCCAGGTCCCAGATCTTTATGGTTCGATCACCAGCGCCACTCGCAAACCACTTGTTTCCAGGCTCGACAGCCAAGCTGCGGACCCAGCCGAGATGACCCGAGATGACCCTCATTAACTTCCACGGCGCGTGCCATTCAGGTTTCGTCTGCTGCAGACCTTGTGCTCCTCTCGTTTCAAGACTCATGTTCTGCGGCGAGCTGTCATTCTTGGCCGCAGACAATGTAGCAGCATTGGCCGAACCGGGCGCACCCTCAAGGAGCTTCATAGCTGGTCGAGGAGGAGCTGCGCCAGCCTTGGAGGCCTTCTTTCCAGGCTGCTTTGTCGGCAGTTTCGCGGTGATTGATGGTGGTAGAGTCTCGACGGCAGCATATTCGTTGCGAAAACGTCGCTTCGTGATGGGATCCTCAGACGCGTCGTCGAGCTGCTGGCGCTTGGTGGTTGATCGCTCGGGGGCGTGTGCGTGTGCGTATAGTGTCTTTGAAACTGTGGCATTTTGTGCGGCGAGGGTACTGAGCCGAAGCGCATCTTGTGGAACTTCTGGTGTCGCCATTATGTGTATTTGCTGTGATATTTGCGACCAGCCGGAATTTGAATGGTTGCTGGAAAAGTTGATGGGAGATGCCAAAAGTTGTGACGGAGCGTGTAAAGGCTGGACAGCCGCGTGTGGCGCATGTGAGTGAGCCACATCCCATGTGGCTAATAGCTAGTCGGGAGGGAGGTCCTAGGTCAGTCTGTTAAAAAGTCTGTTATTAGATTGTCAAGTTAATAATTTTCATACAGGCTGCCCGATAAGTCTATATGAGTAGTGTCCTAGCTATCAGATGTTTAAAGATAGAATATAGTCTGTTATTAGTCTGTCTAAAGCAAAAGTTCCCTTGTTATCATGAAAATGCAGTGGCCAATTAAGCAGCTAACCTAGACCCCCCTTCACTGGGGTAGGTAGCTAACCTTTGCTACCTACCTTACAAATAACAATACTTGGGTTCTTTACCATTACATCTAAACTTTACATCTCATTTCTCTACCTGTGTTCTTTGCGATTCCACCCTCTATAGATTCAGGATGGATACCGAAGACAAGTTTCCTTTGCATACAGCTGCTTGTGAAGGGCGGAGTGAGCTTCTATGGATTAATTATACCAAACGTCACTCAGATCATCACTAACAAACATCTACAGCAACTGTAGCTAAAGGTTTGCTCAAGGTCAGCATTCAAACCCCATGACCACCGAGACTATGAAGTATCTGATTGTCTTTAATAGTCAGACCCAAAACTTTCCCAACGCAAGGATGATGATGGTCGATACCCCATTCACTGGGCGGCATCTTCTAATAACTTGGATATTGTCCAACTGTTAGCCAATCAACGCAGCTTCGATGCAGATGTTCAAGTCAGTCCTTCTCCCCTTACATGCGCATGATTCGAAAGTCAAGAGTTGATTTGTCATTTCAGGACGAAAGTGGATGGTCTCCTCTCATGATATCGGCTAGTGTTCCCGAGAGTGAAGCTGTCGTGAAGCTCATCTTGTCCAAGGACGCCGATGTCAATCTCAAGAGCAAGTCTCTACACTCTTCACACACCATCTGCGCTAACAGCATCTATTAGACTCTGCTGGACAGGTAGTGTCTCCATTCTCACCCCCTAGATCAGACTATCATAATCTAAACCCAGATGCACAGACTGCCATTCACCTTGTCGCCTCCAAGAAGAACCTCGACATCGCACGCATCCTCATCGACAATGGTGCATCTACTCGAGTCCGCGATCGCAGGGGACAATTTCCTATTCACCGCGCCGCCGCTGTAGGCTCCGTGCCCATGGTGACACTCTTGCTCAAGAACAAAAGCCCACTCAATCCAACCGACGACGAGGGCTACACCCCTCTCCACCATGCAATCGCAGAAGGCCACGGTACGTACACTCTCGCTGCTTTTATAAAAGCATTTACTTACTCTTTTGATAGGAGACACTGCAGTTGCCCTGCTCAAAGAAGGCGCAGACTTTACGCTCAAGAACAGCGCAGATGAGCTGGCTCTGGACCTGGCTCCAGACAAGGAAGTAGGTGCAACCTGAAAACCCAAAGCATCATAAGAAACATGAATTTTAGCTCTCCTTGTTGCACCAAGCCAGAAACCCCCATCTAACTCTTGCTAAAAGGTACGCCGATATGTCTTACAAGGTGCTGAGCGTGAGGGTATCGAGTTGTCGGGGTAGCTAGGAATACATGCCAGAAAACAAGAACAAGACAATACAACGCTTTATAGGTCTAAATTGCTCGAACAAGTACAAACCCCCCTCTTATTTCATGACGGTTCGCTCCACTAGCTCACGATACATGTCCTTGACGTCTTGTACATCGGCTCGCAGCTCCTCGACGAGTTCACTCTTCTCGCCCAGCATCTCCAATGTAGTCTGGTATCGCGAGTTGATGTTTTCCACCTCGCTCTCTAGCTCTGTTACCCGCGCTGCAGCCCCCTTTTGTGTTTCCAACTCTGTCATGAGATTGACAATATCTGATCGTGCCTCGTCTCGCTGGCCACACACGCGAACCATCTCTTCTTTGGCTGCCATCTTCTCAGCCTCTAGCCGTCGAATGGCCGCACTCATCCTCTCGACAAGCTGCACCGAAGGACCGGCCCCAACTGTCGACACTGAGATCATATCTTGGGCCACGTTGCGAGGAGAAGAAGGATCGCCGTCGTCCAGGCCATCGTCTCGATCCGGCGGGGGTGACATGGCACGTGGTGACTCGATGGGCGGCTCGAAAGGCGAGACAGGAGGTGGCGGCATCATAGGACCAGTCGTGGATAGTGCACTTGGACGAGGAGGTTGGCTCGACATCCTGCGGCCAAAGAAGAAGCCATCGCCGGCACTGTCTGTTTGACTTCCGGGTGTAGGTACCCGGCGGGGTTGTCTACCTGGCACAGGAAGTCCAATAAAATCGGAGCTAAAGGTTCGAGCAACAGAGAGCAATGGCGAGTCAGGTCTGCTCTGGGACTTGGGTGTAGCTCCAGCGACATCGTCTGCCCATTGTCTTCTCTCGGCCTCGGCAGACACATCCCTGCTTGCAGTTTGTTGCTGCTTCTCAAGTTCATTGCGTGTTTGCTCGAGAGCTGTCTCGGCCGTCTTATGCTGGGTTCTAAGAGTAGCGAGCTGCTCGCGACATGCTTCAAGGTCCTGTCGAGCTGTTGTGAGAGCTGGACTGACGTCTTGGAGTT
Source organism: Fusarium sp. NRRL 66182 (assembly GCA_013266265.1). Taxonomy (NCBI): domain Eukaryota; kingdom Fungi; phylum Ascomycota; class Sordariomycetes; order Hypocreales; family Nectriaceae; genus Fusarium; species Fusarium sp. NRRL 66182. Next base: position 4,748 of record JABFAK010000125.1, on the reverse strand, counting down.
CGTCTTCGAGGCGCTTACAACGACTGGCCTAGTGAGATGTCAGCAAATGATTGTTATGATGACTTTCGTTTGGTACAAAGAAATGTCGACCTACCGCGTCGCGAGCCTTTTTCCGCATTTCCGACTCTCGCCGTTGTGCCTCATCCCTCTCCTTTTCAAGGTTGGCAGCCTTTGTTAAAAGCGAGGTTTCGATGCCTTGCCAGTTCTCGCTGGCTGAAGCATACTGCGATTGAAGGATCTCGATATGTCGTATCAACTTGATGTCACCTCCTGATCCTGCGGAGGCCTCCTCGGCCGCCACTCGCATCGCCTCAAGTTTACCCTCTGCTGCCCTTAGCTCCAGCTTCAGCTCTTCCTCCACATTGCGACTGCGTTCTACCGCCCTGTCCAGCTTTTCCTGCCATTCTACCTCCGTGAGACGCAATTTCTCGACTAGAGCCTCTTTTTCAGATCGCAATGCCGTGATCGTCTTTTCGAATTCCTTCTGTTTCTTCTTTTCGGCGTCTAATGCCTTGTTCAGGGCCTCGGCATGCATGGCTTGCGTGTGTTCAGCCTTGGCTTTAGACTCTTGCTCCAAGCGCCGGTAGGCCTCCTCTCTAACTGTTTTATCCCTCCTGAGAGCATCAATCTCTTTCTGGAGCGCAGCGCTTGCTTTGCGGACCTCTTCATTTCTCTTTTCTTGCTCTTCTTTGCTGTTGATTCGGCTGCGCAAGGCTTCTGACTCAGATATAGCCTTCTCCTTGTCCTTCTTGAGGTCGTTGGCCTGCTTCTCATTGTCGGCGATCTGTGAGCGCAGTTTGCGAATGGTCGTTCGGAACTTTTGCTCCGACGTGGAAAGCTTACGTCCCTCTTCCAGCAAGAGAGCTATTTTCTCGTCCTTTTCTGCTAGCTTGCGCTCTGGACTGCCCACAGGAGCGTCACTTGCTGCCTGCTTGGCCGCATCTGCAGCGTTCTTTGATAGATATTGGAGCTTAGCCTGGAGTGAATCGATCTGCTCAATATATTCTTGAATTTCTTCTGAGCGAGTCCTGTTAGCATGGACGATTTCTAGTTTATTCTGTGGCACTCCAGCTGGAACATCCGCAGTCTGTTTCATCTCAGTTGGCTTGCTATCATCCGAAATTTGAACGTCAGGTTCTGGCTGAGCCCCAGGCTTATCGGTGGTCTCTTGCGTCGGTATGTTTTGGGGACCGCCTTCTGAAGGTGGCTCAACAATTATTTGCGCTGGGGTTCCCTGCTTTGGGTCTTGTTCCTCTTCGCCTTCATCATCCTCGGCCTTCTTAGGTTGTCCGTCCGTAGGAGGGATAGAGTTTGTTTCAGCTGCCTGGGTGTCGAGCTCAGCTGGCTTAGGCTCTGGCGTCTCCGGGGGATCTCTCGTAACGAGGGGCTCGGTGCTGGCAGGACGCTCTTTATCGACGGAGCCGCGGGTAGTATCGATGGAGCTTCGCGGGGAGGACTGTGAGGTTCGGGAGGCTATAGCTTTGGCCAGCCTGGCCTGTAGACGATCATTGGCACGGTTCTGTTTGGGAACAGGAGCTACAGAGACGAGTTCAAGTTAAAATGCGACAATGCTTTTCATGCTCGGAATTGACGCACCAGGACTGGCAGGCTTGGGGCTCGGTGACGGGGCTGGCGAGGCCTTCATTCCCTGCTGCTGCTCGTATTGCTGTGTCTGGCCATTCTGTTGAGGATTCTCTTCATCTAGTAAATTGTCGAGGCGATTCTCGACGCCCTCGAAGGCAGAGGAGAGAAAGGCGCCCCATCGCGACCCTTTGCCTGGCGCGGTCATGACGACGAGGCCAAGTTGTTGGATTACAAGCTCGTGGTTCGTCAACTGACTGACGTAGTCGCTAATGGTCACCTCATTGGTTGGTCGGTCAACCGATCGATCGCGAGCGCAGGGTTTTTGACGATGGTGATGGTCGAATCGTGTATATCGTAGCGTATTCGGTCCGTAGTGAGCGCCTGCAAAGGAATGCTTGTTAAAGGCTGAGGTGAGGTGCCGTCAGCATAGAAGTTTAGTAAAGTACCTACCTAGAGCAGAGTGGCATGTACTAGGTGCCTCAGGTAAACCACGCGTCGGGATCCGAGATAGGTTTAAGAGCCAACAGCAGTGTAACCTGCATTAGTGCCCTCTTAGGTATGCAATACAAATACTATATATAGACTTGTATTGTCAAATAATCAATACATTCTAAATATCATACTATCTTGTCAATCCTTACTTAATTACCTAGGTATACATGTAGTACAAATATCGCCCTGTCCTGCCTATGAGTCCACTTGGTTCAGGTGCATCCATACACTTCATGTCCAGACTCAAGAATACAATCCAACGCTACATGCGCAATACTCCGTCCCAGTAGTAGAAGCAGTGTCTCAGCATATATGATATATATACCGATAATAATATGATGCCAAATGCTGGCCAGCAATAGTGCTATCTCCGCCCTCGTAACATAAATCAAAACAAAAGTCAGAAACACGCTCGCTTGAAATGACTCTCATGCATCGTTTATCCATCATCCATCATCTCTTAATCTTCTTCCACCAGCTTGTGCGAGGGGTTGCCGATGCGTCCGCGTCCATAAAGGCTGAGCCTCGACGGCTGTGATACCGCTCGTCGCTGCCATCTGAACCTCCTAGTCGCCTGTCGCGGTGACGGTCCCTTTCTCGATCTCTGTCCTTGTCTCTGTTACGGCCACCACGTTCACGTTCACGCTCACGTTCACGCTCACGTTCACGCTCATGCTCGCGTTCTCCTCGCTTTGTTCTTCGTCGTTCTTGACCGTCGACATCTTCCGGCGGCGCGTCACCGTATTTAGCTCGGCGTTGAGATCGACGGACTTCACGCCGTGCCATCTCATCTTCGGTTTGTCCACCATCATGCCCAGCCATTCCAGGAATTTCCGGCGGGGGCGGCGCATCATAATGTTCCTTGACCCATGACGAAGTTCCAGAATGTGGCCAGGCTGGCGGTGCCGGCGGTCTTTCTTCGCGTCGACGAGATTTTCGTTGACCGTAATCTTCGCCAGACTGCTCAACAGGAGAGTGCCTCTGATTTCTTCGCTGATGGCCACCCTCTTCTTCGACAACTCGAGCTGCTCTCTTGGCCTCACGGCGGCGGCGGCGCTCCGACTCGTCTTCAGATGCCTCAACTTGGCGGGGTCGTCGGCGTTCACGTCTCGCAGCTCGCCGGACCTCTTCTTCGTCTTGCTCTGCGGCCGCCGCGGCTTCTTGCTCTCTACGCAAACGCCGACGCTCTTCCCTATGGGCCTCCTTCTCTTTTACGCGCCGCTGCTCTTCCGCTGCTCGTCGCTCCTCCTGCACTCGTTTCTCCTCCTCACGTTGTTGGCGAGCAGCCCGACGCTCGGCCCGACGTGCGTCTTTGCCATTGTGTCTCTGAGCATCAGCCTCTTCTTGTGCACGCTGTCGACGTCGTTCCCGGCGTGCTTCTTTGTCCAGACGTTCAAGTTCAGCATCTTCGCGCTCGGTTCGCTTGGTTCTGCGTGCAGCTCGTCGTGCTTCTCGATCGGCATCGACAACCACTGCATCGCCGTCCATCTTGGAGCTACGCAGCGCCTCATCATCTGTTGTTGCGTAGGTACTGCGACGCCGGAGAGGATCAGGGCGTTCAGTTTTGGGTGTCCTTAGACCACCGAAGAGGCTGGCGAAACCTGAAGTCTTCTTGGCGCTGGAAGAATTTCGCTGGAGAGGCGTGTCAGAAAGGATTTCAGGCTCAACCATAATAGGCTCGTCGTCTCGAGATCGCTTTTCTCGCCGGCGGCGTTCACGTGTGTCAGGCATGGCTGTATCGTCCTCATCCTCACGAGATCGTGGTTTCTGCGACCGGCGATGCTCGCGCTTCTCAGTAGCGACTTCAGGGTCGACCATGACAACATCATCATCTTCATGCGATCGTGGCTTGTGTGAGCGGTGGCGATCACGTCTCTCATACATGGGGTTAGCACCGGTCATAAAGGCATCGTCGTCCTCGCGTGATCGCGTTTTGCGCGACTTGCGACGCCTGCCTGGGTCCTCTTCCTCAAAGGCTCTGTGTTCTGCATCGAGCATGTCTTCTGGAGGCGGTGACGCCAGTCCACGAGTGCTTGTAGGATGACGTTTGTTGCCAACACTACCTCTTTTTTCACGTTTGGAAGCTGAACGGGTGATTGGGGGCGTGCTGAATATGCCAGCCGTTCGAGATCGCGAAGGAGTTTTCTCGACCTTATCAGATGACGATTCTTTTGACCACATCTTTTCCTCCCGACGTCTATGCCTGCTCGGCTTATCTTTGGTTGGGTTATCCCTCTCTTCACGCGGTGTTGCACCAAGTTTACCCCATGGAGTTCCTTCGCGGTGAAGTTTGGGTCGTTCACGCTCCCTTCGAGAGCGCTTCGTTTCAGGCGGAGGTGTCAATGGCGGATCTGGGGCTGGCGGCGGCGGTGGAGCATCGCGATGAGATCTGTTCTTCCTGCTCTTTCTTTCCTTCTTTGGTGACATATCGATGATTTCGATGATTTCATCGTCTGCCGGCGCCTCGGGCTCAATATCCTTTGATGCTTCATCGGCAGCGTCGTCCTTTGGTACCTCGACAGGCTCTTCCTTGGGAGCTTCTTCGTCAACAACTTCCTTACCCACAGCCGCTGCCTCCTCCTCCTCAGCTTCTTCTTCCTCCTCCTCAGCTTCTTCTTCCTCCTCCTCAGCTTCTTCTTCCTCCTCCTCAGCTTCCTCCTCCTCCTCCTCCT
>JABFAK010000124.1:0-97321 GCA_013266265.1 Fusarium sp. NRRL 66182 | reverse complement strand
GTACATATGTACGGTGTAGCAGGTCACTACCTACGTACAGTATCATCCAAGAGGTCGATTGTCATCTGCGAAGCGCAAACACCCAGTCCAGGGACAATTTGATTACAATGCTACTGCAGAGATCCATCCCAAGCTGAGGAGGGCCTCAGGGAACGAGTTCCGGCGGAACGTGGTGTGGACGGTTGATAGACGCCAGACGGTGGCCCCATGTCTGGGGCGCATTGGCTGTGTGATGTCTGTATTCGACATGGGGTTTGAGACAGGCATTGACTAGCTCAAACACTTTGTGAAGTGTGTCTGCAGGTTATATGAATGATCATGTAGTGACCCCAATGTCAATATAGCGTATTGAGGGTATATCCTTTGGTTTGCAATCGGATCAATTTACTCGGGTCTAAAAAAAATATGCAACACGATGTTGGGTGTATTGATTTCATAATTCCATAAACCGTCATGTAAGACAGGATGTAGGAGGCATGGAAGGTTCCATTGAAGGAGCACTTACCTTAGCTTATGCAGTTCAACTTTAGAAAACCATTGACGGCAAGACCGATGCAGGTGATAACTACCGTGGACGAGATCTACTACGTTAAGGTAAGGTAGTAAAGAAATTCTTGTGCAACAACAGGTTATGAGAAAACCCTCTACCTTTGGTTTCAATCTTCTTCATGGCGATAGTAGCGAGCCCTTTCTGTTAGATTCTGCACTAACACTTCCAACAAATTTGATATACTATGTATATGTACTGCACCAGGCACGACGCCACAACTCTTCGGCTACCAGACCCTGGGCCAAAGAAACCAGTTCGGTGAGAGATGTTTTCTTCCACACTGTTGGGGAACGCCTTTTTAGCCGGCCAAGGTGCAAAGGCAGAGTGTAAGCCGGCTCCGAAACGGACCAACCACCGCCAAGTCGGGATACCATTTCTTGGAATACGCAATGGCGCTGACCAAAGCAACATTCATCCCACTGAAATGACCTACTGAAGTGCATGTCTACTACCCTCCAACTTTGATACCATGTTTATCTGGTGCCTGGGGTGGACTGGACTAGACCACGATCTCGAATACCTAGGTATCTAAAGCTGTTGGCGCGCCTATCAAATGATGCTCGGTGGAAATGTTTGTCCTTACATGACAGTGTATGGAAAAGGCCCTGCCTTACCAGGCAATGTACAGACTCTTAATCAGAGCGACCCCGAATTAATACAGCGTAGTATGACAGTATGCTCCCCAGAGCAGACAAAAAGAGACACCTGCAGGGGAGTCAAGTCTGGCTGTCCATTCATCCCCTGGTCCCTGCCTAGCTACTTGGCCTGGTCCATCAAACCAACATCAAGCTGACTGAGAATTCTATAATACTGCACTTGGTCTCTTTCTCTCTTTCGCTCTGTGTGTGTGTGTGTGTGTGTTCGACCAACAAACAAAGCGGCAGTTGTCATTGCTACACTAAAACAGTATGAAAAATCAATCCTCATCATATCAGCCACCAGCTCGTCGCTGGAACAATCCGCAGTACAGAAAGAATACACTACGTAACTTCAATACTCACCAACACCAGCCCCTCATTCAAGGCGTTCAGAATGTGGGGTTGCCATGCGGCACATCCCCGTACCCACCATCCCGGCCTCCTCACAACTCAAAGTGTCACCAATCACTCGGCCCCCCGTTCCCAACCGTCGTGATGGTATCCTATCACTTTGATCTCCCTCCCATCCTGATCGTCCACCAGTCGGCCCGTTATTGTCGATATGCCTGGAAGACAAAGGGTAGACGGCTCCCAAGACCGTTGAATGGTCTTGACCATAACCACCATGTTCAGCTTCACACCCCAGCCTGATCATTTTGCCTGTTCGCTGGGAATCTATTTGTGGATATCGGGTACCTCACGTGCGCTCGGTACCGTACATGTTGAAGTCTGACAGGACAGATTTTGGAATATTCGCTCATCGGTATGGCTTACGATAATCGCTTGTCTGACATATCCCGCCATTGATCTTGGTCTCCCGTCTTCTTCGGTTCCCGAGAACATTACCACGCGGCGCAGCTTCTTCGATGGTCCGTGCATTATCGACGGCTTGTTCGATGATAAGTTGACATATCTGTCTGGCAGTCTGGTTAGATTCTCTTCCACTTTTCGCTGAGAGGGCCCTTGAGGGTCTGAGGGTGGTATCGACAAATTTGACTGCTGCACCTAACTTGTTGATACTAAACCCACCCACCTTAGCTCAAGGTAGCAGTGTTCTGGAACAAACGTCCATTGCGCTAGATTCTAGGTTCGCTTTCCCCGCGCTGCCCACTCAACTTCATGTGCCATGACGGCATTGTATGCGTCCTTTTTGAGGCACTATTGTAACTTACTGACCTACCGCGTTGCGCTTAATTCTTCCAACTCCGTTACTACGTAGCTTAGCTGTTCACATACCACGACTGTTTAAAAGACCAGCCGCATAGCTGAGGTAACTTCAAGAACGATATCATTGTTATTTTTGATGCCTTCGAGGGAATGATGGGCTGTTTTGCTTTACGACATGCACTATTTAGGCCGTGTTCAAATAAGGATGACTGACAATAATCCGGCCGTCCCATACAGTGAAACCAGGCATGCCATATAGACGGCCTTTCCACTGGTATGAAACTCTCGAGACTATTGACTTGTCTTTAAGGCTCAGCTATCTCATACAGAATAGCTTGTTTCGTTCTATTATCAAGGCCAATTCTGCTCTGACATTGACCGAAAGTGAAAACAGCATCCGAACGCAAAACGCAGCATGGCGCGACAATCTACACAGGACTTCCAAGAAAGAAACATATCCTTTTAATGGGTGACTTGGAATTGTCTATTCCTGCTTCTTGGCTGGTGGTGGACCACCGCCAGTGGTTGGGAGACCCATAAAGATCTTAAAGTAGTCCTATCAATCTCGTTAGTAGACGAATGCAGGCAGGAGTTCCTGGGCGCACTTACATAAATCATCCACTGAAGCCCGGTGAGGGTACCGATCATGACAATTCGCACAGGGAGACCGTTCCAAAGACCGCTGAAGCCAATGTCTTTGTATATCCTACCCATAGCGCTGCCGAAAGCTTCTCCAGGCTGACGGTTCGCGTTCAACTTGCTGACCATGACATCGGCGGGATGGGAGACAATGGCGCAAAGGATACCGGCTAGGTAACCACCGGTGAAAGACACGCCGGTTTGGGCAGCCTTGCTGTAATCGTTCTTCTGGCCAGGCAGACGGTCATAGATCATTTCAACAATGGTCTCAAACGAGGCAAACTTCATCATAGTGTAGGGAATCTGACGACCCCAGAGCGGATACAGACCCTTGTACAGCCCGGCGACACCCTCTTTACCTGTGACAGCGCTGATGCCTTGAATTGTGCCAGTATAAGGGTTGGGGATTGTGCCCTGCATACGGACCTTGACGGCCTCAAAGGGGCAGAGGGCAATATCAGCAAGGAACTCGGCCGAGGCCGAGGCGGCGAGGTATAGGCCGGTCTTGTACTTCGTAGCGGCTTCGGGGCCAGCCATGTCGGAATAAGTCTTCTTGAAGTACTCATACCAGCCGTATTTGAAAGCACCCTGAGCAGAGTAGCCAAGGAGAGTAGGACTCCATCCAGTAAAGATACCGCGGAGACCTTCAGCGCGGAAGATCTTACCCCAAGCCTGAAAATTGCTGGTGTAGAGCTTCGAGTCAATCTGGCGACGGGTCTTGACAAGATCTAACGGAGTTACGGCAGCGTGAGTTAGGCCCTGAATCCAGTTAGTACAAATTCTCAACTCGAGCCCGGAACTAGGCACTTACACAGGCTAACAGACCGCCAAAGGTGCATGCAGCATAGTACTTGCCCGAGTACAAATCAATCTTTCCGGCTTTGGACTGGGCCTTGGAGCTCGCCTTTTCGAACTCGGCCGTCGCCTCAGCGCTCAGTTGCTTGGCCTTGCCCTTGACATCGTCAACCATGGAGAAGGCGGGGTACAGCTCAGTGCGCGCCTGATATGGAGTACGCCCTGTTGCTGAGAGGGGGCTGTAGAGGTTCCCTTGGAGGGCATCCCTAGATGGGTGCAAGGGAGACATTGTAGCTGGCCGAGGCAAGTTGGGGCGGCTCTGCTGGTGTATTAGCGTGAGCGCGTGTAAGTCGAGGGTGGAGCTAGTCGATTGGTCGCCCTGAAGCAGATTATTAAATAGAGGTTTAAGAATAGTGATAGAGATACAGAGGTTGTAAAAGGGGGTTGAGAAGATGCATAGACATCCCGTTTAATCCCCCCAGGCTGTTACAATGTAACACGGGAGACGCGGTAGTTTGAACAGCTCTTACCTGATATGACGTCTCGGCCTCAATGGCAGGAATAACAGACAAGCAATTAGGGCGTTCTGGATACAGAAGTAAGGAACGGAATGAGAGTATCGCAAGATGAGATGGGGGAGAGAAATCAGGAATACTAAACCACAGGTTGTGACGGAGTTAAGGCGCACTCAGTTCCGTCAGGACAGAGATGACGCTCCCGTCCGGGAAGGTAAGGTAAGCACATTGGCGGGTGGTGACATCACGCTTATCACATGCCTGATCAAGTTCCTGATATTTATCGGATTTTGATATTTCTCATCCATCCATACGAGCTACCTTCATTACCAAAGTGATTCTCACAACTACAACTTGAATGAGAAGTATAAAATCGGGTTTTATTTCTATGAACGAATATCGTTAGATCAGCATCTTTACCGCTAAATAAAGTGCTCCTCAGCGGGAAGACCCATGTAGATGGAGCCTATTCCCATTTGCTCAGTGGATCTATTATACAGAGAGCCCATTAATTCCGGTGCATATAGTCATTACCGAATTTCCGTAGTTCATATCAAGGACATGAATCGACAGAATAAAAGATGCAAAAAGCCGTCTTTCTTGAACATAGAATTCTAATGTCAAATTTCTTCACTCTAAGGCATAAGACTTGATGAACCAGCTCTATAAAGTAAACATCTAATTACGTTGAGGATTTCTCACAATATGACCCCAGGCCTTTAACACACCGAGGTAACCAGCAACAGGTACATGACACACCTACCCTAATGGGGTTAGCGGATTCCAATGTCATGGCAGTAGGTAGGTAGTTAGTAGTAAAAAAAGGCTGTTGTCTTTTTATTCTGTGCCCCACGATCCCTTCACCTCGTCAACATTTCAACCAAACCAAACTTGGACGCTAATTAACTCGTCTTGTCAACTACACTCACTAACAAGCTATCCGACTAAAAATGGCCGCTGCTACCGCTACTGCTACAACATCGGGCCCGTCAAAGCCCCTCGTTACAAAGTGGTCCTCTCGATATCGTGGGGTATGTCTTGACATCAGCTCATGATTCTATTCTGCCATGGAATCCGCAAGGATGAGGCTTCATTAGCGGGCTTCATTAGCGGGCTTCATTAGCGAGCGGATGCTTCAGAGTAAATCAATATAACTAACACACTTCATAGGCTACCGTGGAAGACCTCGACCCTCCCGCCGCCCTCTCCCTCAACCCTTCCGATAACATCTCCCTCGCCCTCCTCTCAGCCTTTGAGCGCGACTACACGCATTTGACTATAGTCGACTCTGAGACCCGCGCCCTCCTCGGATATATCTCCATCCCGCACCTACAGTCGTTGCTCGACTCGGGCAAGGTCAAACCCGATGACCAACTCTCGGCCGCCATGACACGCTTTCAGCGCAAGGGCCGCACCTACAAGGTGATCACCATGGAGACCACCCTTGAGGAGCTCGAGGATTTCTACCGCGGCGGCGTGCCTGATGGACCCTGGCAGGAGGAGTTTGCGGTCATCACCGATGAGAAGAGAAGATTTGTCCTTGGCGTTTCTACATTACAAGATCTCGAGGAGTTTGTGAAGCGGAGGCTTGAATAGGTCGGTGCTGGTATGTCACGGCATTGATCCTCTTTTGAGATGAGATTTTGCTGCGAAGGGAGTGCTCAATGCCTCGAAAACGACAGGCTAAAGGAAGACGCCCTATTACAAAGCCAACAAACAAAATCAAGCATCAGGGATAGGCGTTGGGGTAATAATGATCTAAACATCAGGAAGGAAGGCTACGGCGGGCTTGTTTAGCCCGGCTAGGTAGGAAAGCTGCTTTCAACATAGCGCAATATCTGGGAGATAATACACTCTGATGGACACAATATTGGCGTCGTTAATACGCATATAAACAAATTCAATATTGAGGACGGTTTCATGATAGTTTGCCAAATATACTCATCTTATGAGCAAACTGTTGATTCTGCTCAGGAGGAGGGAGAGCTGGGATCCACGTCATCGAAGTCGTTTATGTATCTAGGCAGTGCAAGGTAGTAGTCTAGGAAGCCATCTCTACGACTGGTAGTCGTAAATGAGCTTGGCAGTGACCCTCTTGTCGCCCTTGGTCACCAGTACATGCCTCACGTACCTCCTCTCGCCCTTGATCTCCTCAAATCCCCAAATCTGGTTAGCGATCCAACCATTGTCAACGCTCTCGACGTAGCTCTGGATAAACTTAACGTCGCTCTCGGCAAGCCAACCCTCCTTGAGAAAGGCATCCTCAACCTCGTCCAGAGTAATAAACCTGGAGCGGCCCTTGACAGAGCCAAAGAGCCAGTCCGAGTGCTCGCGGAACGTGTCGTCGAGGCAGCGGTTCTCCTGAGTACTACTTAGGCCCGAGGCCGACTGGGTGATGTCGATATGGGTGAAGACGTCGGTGGAGGTGTTTGGCGGCTTGGGAGGGGCGCTGTACTGGTTGATGTCGAGAGATATGGTGGCCATGCCGATGCCCTTGCGGGTGAGGTAGCCAATGCCCTGGAGGGAAAGAATGGGCTCTGAGCTGTCAGAGAGGTTCTTGTTCTGTTGAGTTGTGCTTGTCAGTCTGGCAGCCTTGTTTTATGCTGAGGTGGGGGAAACTGACGAGAACCCATTTACCGCTGAGGTCGGTGATGGTCTTTTCAGCGGGAGCGGCCATTGTTGCAGCGATGTAAATATGGATATGTCTAAGATGTATATTTGTGTAGGTAATTTTTTTTTTTTGACAAGAAGAGAGTTGCAGTTGGGAAAAGGTGAACCGAGGAAAGCTGTTGATAAGGCTGGGCTGGGAACTGGGCTGAGCTGTTGGTGGATCGAGATGACGCTATCAAGGAAACCGAACCAAAAGTGCTACTGGTCTTTCCTGTGAGTTTGTTTGTAATACACAACGAGTACTTGCAGAGTAGGTACCAAACTTGTGGAATCTTGACATGGGAAAGAAAGAATCTGATCTATCTTACGTTTGCTTACATGCGCCGCCTCTTTCGTTGTCTTATATGTTTTCCAACGGACGAGGCCGACGCTCTGTCTATCACAAGCAAGACCGAGAAGGGACACTATGTCGCCGAGGTCAAATACGACAAGTATACCAGCTTATGGCAAATTCGTGTTATTCTCTTAGTATTCGATTCTACACATAGACTAGGCGCTATCATTTTCACAAGCACAACATAGACCGACCGACGTTAGTAGGGGTGCATGCATGAACCCCAAGTGCGGGGGCTGAGAGAAAGAGACTGACTACCTAGACTGAGAAGAGAAACGAACAGAAGAAGGGAATGAAAATCAACACTTGAAAAAGACACAGCCCGTTCGATCGGGAGACAGGTGCGAAAGGGGAAGTTGGGGCCGTAGATGGGCATAGTCCGGATGTTTGCCAAGAAGCGGGCGTGGCTAGACAGGTAGGTAGGTATGGACATCAAGGATCTACTCTGCCCTGCTGTAAAAAGGACTGTAGAAATCAAGCATGGGAACTGTCATGATTTAATATATCACACGGTACATAGTTGCTTGGTCAATAGTATCGTCTAGTACGGAGTAATCAAATCTCAGATATCGTGAGATTGAGGGGGGGAAAAGGATCTAATAACCTTCAAACCATTTACCCATCTATCGTCCCCCCCTGCCAACACTGTCATATGCCATTGCCCCTTGCAGGAGGTGGCTACTATCTAATATCTAACTAGTAGGGATAGCACACCACACCACATCACATTAAACTACTGATAATGAACAACACCAGCTCACGACGTCGACCAAATCATTATGGGGTGCCCACGTCGCCAATCCTCACCCTCTCTCTACCTTCAATGCTTGTCTCGATTTGCACATGTCTCTCCTTCATGTGTACCTTAGACCTCGGCTCGCTCTTCAACTTCAACCTTCGACTTCGTCCATCCAAGTCATTGTCTGCATCACCACCCTCTCTGGCCGGAGCGAATGCCAAAGCACGCAACAAAAAAAATACGTATGTAATATGCAACATAATGTATTGGCCTATATATTACTAGCTGCCCACTCTCTTCTACTCGTTGCTCGCGACTGCTCATATTTACTCTTGCCCCTCTTACATCTAGGTCGTCGCACGTAGCGTCCATCTCTACCTCCTCACGATCAACTTCTCGACTCGGCAATCATCATTTGATACAGCATCAAATTGCATCTCAGCTCGCCGGCTCTTCTACCGGCTACTATCCATGCCACTGTCCCTCATCCTCACAGGTATGGGTATCTTCTATTCCAGCACCAGATGGACTCTTCGCAAAGTCGAGTTCATGCAAGAAACAAGTCGAAAATCCACGCGGATATCCATACATGACATGCTATGCTGCATCTGACGTCCGTCTCATCTGCTTCTCCTTCCCAATACTCCGCCCTCAAGGCCACCACTTCATTCTCCTGTAGCTCTCAATCACCTCTTCGATCAGCTCCTTGGTGAGAGCAGGCTTCTTGTACTCAAAGCCCAATAGCGTCTTGAGTCGTGTTCCGTCCATGCTGAGGTCCGTATCCTTGAGTAACTCTTTCTCCATGAATGGGGTCAATGGTCCTGGTCGCGTAATGCCAGCGTCGGAAAGAAGATCTGCCCACGGTCCCAGAAGCTCATCGTTGACATCGTCCACAACGCTGTCCAGGTTAAGCCGGGCAAAGGTGCTGATAAGCTGACCCTGAAACCCCGTCTCGATATTGAAGATCTGGCCAATCACTGTTGCTATAGTGCCTTGACAAGTCGCCCCTTCGTCCACAATGTTGAAAATCGGAATTTTGCCCATGCTCGCGTCGTCCCACTTTGCCTTGCCAGCGTCATACCATGCCGCAATGTCCCATAAGGCGCGTGTCACGTCGTCGATGTGTGCTGTGTTTGTTCGTAGATCTTTGGTCCACAGCCACTTCATTTCGTCTTCCAGGTGCTGGTAAGTACGCGCCATACACAGTGCTGTTCCGACCCATTGAGAAGCATAAGGCCCGTACACGTGTGGTAAGCGCACAATGGCAAGGTTAAGTCTGTATACACAAGTTAGCAGATGTAACGCCAAACTTCGAATTGGCATACCCTTCGATCTTGGAAAGCTCCTCCTCGGCCTGCAACTTGAAAACGGCGATGCGGTTCCATGGTTTCAACTTATCTCCTTCTTTGCTCGGCGATGAATCCGACTTGTACACCATGCCTGTGCTTAATTCAACAAAGGTTTTGACGCCTCTCTTGGCCGCCTCCTTGCCCACCGCAATAGAGAGGTTCAATGACCTTAGCTTGTAAACTTCATCCTCCTGCGAGTGTCTTGTCTCGCCACCACAGTTGAAAACGTAATCCCATTGCTTTCCGTCGGCTCGGTCGAAGACTCTCGTTAATCCCTCTATAAGTGCAAAGAACCCCCATCGTTAGCCAGTTACCAGACACGGCTTTGAAGCCACCAGCACCGATAAGCGGGGCATCCCACGATATAAAGTAAGCAGCGCAAAAACTCACCAGGTCTGCTGGCATCAGCTTGCATGAACTTGTCCTGCGAACAAGCCTCAGAGAACTCGGGGGCCAGCCATGCGAGTTGAGGGAGAACTTTGTCTACAAGTCGCACATCGGAAGCAAGCTCGTTTTGGTGGATATAGAGGGCCAGGAAGCGGCCAATGTAGCCAAGCCCCCCGATGATCAAGACCGAAGGCTTTTCGGCCATGGTCGCGAGTTATAGTAATCGAATCGTTATAGGAGAATAGCGCTCAAAAAGACGCAGGGTCTAAGAGAGGGTGCAGATGTTTCGACGTAGGCAGCGCAAAGCGATATATGCGGAGATGGAGGCGAGGACAGCAGAGTTCGCTTCAGTACTGCAGAAGTAGTGAAATCTCTCGAAAGAAGCTTGTGTGCCCTAGTGAACTGGGACGAAGGGCTGTTGTGTAAGAAAACCTGAGTATTGTGCCGAGTTTGTTCGACTTCAGGGGGTTAGAGTGTTAAGAGCTGAGGAAACGGTACGCCAGCCTTGAGGTCCCAAGGGATACCAGAAGTGGACGGATATGCGAGAATCGCCGTGATTTAGCGTTGGTCGAGGACTCGACTCTCCACGAGAGAGCGGGCTGGGCTGGGCTGGGCTGGGCAAAGACCTAGCTACAGTAGTTTGTTTGATCGAGAGAAGGGCCGTAACCTGACATGGAGTGACGCACGTAAGTATTAGGACGTCAAGGAGCTAATTTGGGTAGGGTAATATGAAAAGAGTAAAAAGATAGGACATACAATAGTACAGCTTTAGCATTTATTATACCGAAGCCCAAGAGTACTGGTGCGGCGACGGCGTAGAGGCGATGTGCGGGAGCAAAGGGGAATAACTTGATCCAAGGCGGGAAGGCAACGGGAGGACGGACGGAAGACGGAACCAGATGGGCGGGATGAAAGATGGGATGTGGGAGTGGAGGAAAAGACGATCAATAGGCGTACCAATTTCAACTTTTGCGAGGAACGAGGCGGCGCACCAACCGCCTCCTAGGACGAGCGATGGATGGATGGCCAGGGGGTTAACTCAAGGCTCTTGTTGGTTTGTCTTGGTCTTGGTCTTGGTCTTAGTCCTTGACAAGGCCACCACAGACCAAGCAAAGACGAGACAAGCCAGGCAAGGCAGAGGAGAAAGATGTGAGAAGACCCTTGGGCCCTCGAAACTGCGTCGATGAGGGGTGGGTTTGATAGAGCGAGAGTGGACCTCCTGTTGAGAAAGAGGAAAGACGAGGGGGAGAGCCAGCCAGTCTGAAGACTGAGTGGGATGCGATGTGGGCTCGTTTCCCAGCAAAAGGGGCCCAAGTTTTTGATGGGTTGTCCTTAGGTAGTAGTTTAATGAGGGGCGTGCTGTGTGGGTTTATGGGCGTGAGAGTCCCTGTCAAAAAGATTGACTTTGTGCCCTATCTGTACATGTCGACAACTATCAGGCACCAAACGGCGCTCATCTCACTTGATCAGTCTCTTATGAGACTCTTGTTTCATAGCGACTAGGCACCTAGGTACATTGGATTTTTATGCCCTAGCAAGGTCACCAGGTAATGCAACAATTGGCGGACTCGATCATGGTCATCCATGTATAAAATGGCACGCCGAACCTAAGGGAGCAATGGCCTGAAAGATGAGTTAAGAACGCATGTGGGCTGTGGACTGTGGAGGGGTCCTTGAACTCCCGCGGTTTTGTACCACGCGCACCATCAAGTCTCAAGAGAGCCCGCTTCGGTTGCTCCATTCCTGGTCTCAGTTGTCCATAGGTTGTTGCAAAATTCTGATTAATCCAAACCTGGAAATTTCAATCAGCCCTTAGCTTGGTAAGAGGCTTACAAGTATACGGCAACTTGCGAGTCAGGGCACAAGAGGGCTGCGGAGTCGCTAATGGCGGTCATGCGGCTGGACCATCAGAGCTGCA
Source organism: Fusarium sp. NRRL 66182 (assembly GCA_013266265.1). NCBI lineage: Eukaryota > Fungi > Ascomycota > Sordariomycetes > Hypocreales > Nectriaceae > Fusarium > Fusarium sp. NRRL 66182. The sequence continues at coordinate 85,620 of JABFAK010000124.1, read as the reverse complement.
ATGGATTTTCAGCATGTCCCTTTCGTTCATCATGGCGGGCTAGCTAGCACCTAGGTAGCTACCGAGCTTCCCAGTGGGCCTTTATGTTCGTCATTGTCATTGAGACAAGGGACATGCCGACTGCCAAGACAGGGGGACAAGGGTGAAGGAGCACGAAAATCACCGTCCATGCCTGAGACTGCGTGCATGTGCTATCAGATATCACAGCCTGAAAGAAAGAAAATCCCATCGATAGTTGAGGCCCTTCAACATAACTGTCTATTTGCAACTTATCAGCCACAAAAATGCCCACTGCCGGTGCAAGCTAAAGGTCTTCCTTGCAAGGCCTGGGCAGGTCGAAATCAATGCCGCATTTCACTTCTTTTGGATCGTTATTCAGAGTCCGTTTAACTAAATCTTGTTAGCGGCATTACCAACGTCGTTGAAAGATGGGCATGCATATTAGCGGTCAAGAGAGAATCAGTCTTTTGTTAGTGACAGCGCTTAGTTCAAACCACATCTGGCGTACGAGATGGCGTGGACCTGTTCAAATCGGGAGGTCATGCCCGAACCCAAACCAGCGAGGCGTCTATTCGTCTCGACGGTCGTGTCGCCCTACAACAAGATACTGTCGCGGTTCGAAGCTTTATTCTCCATGGAGGGTCCCATAGAAGGTTGCTTGGTGAGGGGTAGAGTAGATTCGAGTCTTGAGTCTAGCGCTGGATGCCGGCATGCGTATCGTCGATCCAAGAACCCGTCCGGGCCGCTTAACAGGGTCATCTTGATCCCTTGTGTGGTAGGTAGACAGCCGAACCGGTCAATCCATCCATGTTGAGCTTGTCTTTTTCGTGGCTTGTGCGCCGAGACTCATCCCTTGTGTAAAACCACCCTCTTTTTCAGCTCTGTGAATGGATGTTGTCGGTGCCTGAGAGGGCTGAATCCAGGGGCATGGCATGGCATGGCATGGCATGCGTTTGGCAGGTGGCAAGCCGCAGGAACAGGAACGGCTCCATGCGGGGGTGTTTTTCTAGAATGCTTCCATTATGTGTATCTCTGTCTGCCAATAAGAATGAAAAAGACAAAAGCAAATGAGGTGCGTTTGGATAATGGATGACGAGTTCTACACTATGTCAATGGGTTTGCCTTCCCAGTCCTGTCAGTATCCTGGACCTTGCTCAGGCAAGGACATTCAGGGCATAGGTAGAACCAAAACTAACACTAACATCAACCAAGACCAACAACTATGCCCGAGCTTCTTGAAACGCCTTCATGAACGTGCACGCAGCGGTTTGGCGCATATACCCCAGAGCAAAGGCACTCCAAAGTTTCGAGATCCGCAGTTCTTGTCTGCACAACAGACCGTCTAGATGCACGACACAGACCTCAATGTGGCTTCGACGCACATCCAAAAGCAAACAAGCAATCAATAAATCGAGAGAAGCACGATCCCTGTCGTTCAGCACCGCTAAACTTGAACATCCAACACATTCGATTTACCGTCCACCTCGCAGCAGCCTCTACACACTACATTTCAGGCCATCTCCGACATTCGTTGCAAAAGCTTCTCGAGTTCCTTGCCAAGGTTTTACCGGTCGTGACAACGGCCATCTCGGGGAGGGGGGTGGAACAGGGTCCTTCAGAGCGCTTCGCCTGGCTAACAACTACAGCAAGCAGTACGGCACCTACGGCGCCATGACCATGCGATTCTGCATTCTGACTCGGAAGATTCTGAGTCGATTTCTTTAGTCTATTCTGGTAGTAAACCATGGACAGGCCACCATCCCGAGATATGGTTACGAAGAAGACGATCCTGTACTCGAAAGGGATAGGGCGTGCTCTGTTATGGTTTGTAATATGCAGTAGTATCCAAAGCCCCAGTCCAGCTGGACCAGTTGTCCAACGCTAATCACATAACTTTGATTGTCTCGTATCATCTTTAAATCCATGTTAACTAGTTGCCGGTCTAACGGGCCGGCCTAACGTCACTCTTTACCTGACCTTGTTTTGTAACAACACCGAGAATCGAGAGTCAAACCCGACAGGAAGCCGAAAGAACCGCCAGTATCTGATATTTTGAAAGTGCCTGACACGACTGGCAACATTTCCAGAAATATGTGCATTTAGTATCGCTTCTAGGCTCAGAGATGTAGTCGATCTGCAATATGCCTTTTGACTTTTCCATATCAGCCTGGACAGAACAAAGTCGTCACAATAATTACCCAACACATCTGATCTTGGCTTAATTTCACTTGTCCGAGATAGCGTCATATCTCAGGGACAGTCTATCAATATCGTTTTGGCAAAAATCGCACAAACTGTCGAGAGAGCGCTCATCCACCCTGATCATCTTCTCATGCTTCCAATGAGCTCTCGCTGAGCCTCACGGTCTCGTGCGCCCTCGCTCAAGCTTCCGATGCTCCTCAGGTCACCAACAACGTCCTTAGCCTTGCCAAAGTAAACCTCTTGCAAAAGATTACGCATCTTGAGCTCCATATCCTCGACCAGTCGCCCCACGTTGGCAATGTGGCTATCATCATTTTCGACGGGGAGATCCTGCTCCACCTGACGTGTCATGTTGCCGCTAAGGTCCATCTCGCCCAGGTTCCCACCTGCGGTCGACAGCCCTAGGATCACGGTCGATGTAAGCTTGTAGTGCGTGCTTCGTCCTCGTTCGATGGCTTCGAAAACATGGATCGAATCCCATACACCCTCGGTACTGCCGCCTTGCGGAGAAGCTACAAGTAGAATATCCGGTCAGCCTTGAATACGGTTATCGTCTGCTGAGAGAAGTCCTACATTTCTTGACAAGTACAACGCCTGCGAATCCGTCGTCGAGATTCCAAAAGTAAACACTGCTCACGCCACCTTCGTAGTACAAGTCGCGGTAGACATCGAACGCCTCGTTGGCCTTGACCTCCATCTTGCGAACGCGCTCGCTCGGGACCGCACCCTCGCCAGCGCCCTCGTTCCCACCGGCACCTACGCCTCCAGAGCCGGCCTCATCCAGGGGCGGGTCGAACTGGTTGGACCAGGGCGAGCGGTAGCTGTCGCCATCGCGGTTGTAGTCGCAGAGCAGGTAATCTCGGCCGGTCTGCTTGCAGCGGCGTACGGAGAGGGGCTGGTCGACGGACGATAGTAGGTCTTCGGTCAGGTCCGGGGCAAGCGAGATAATAGCGTTGAGGTGGTCGGTTGTCTGCTTGGGGTTGAGACGACGGAGGAGGTCGCTTTTGGAACTTGTCAGCTACATGGAAAAAGGTTATTGTGGGAGAGATGAATACTCACAGAGCGGAGTCGAACGGGTCAACAGCCATGGTTGGATATGTACTTGTATTATTCGGGAGGTTGAGAGGATGTTGAAGACGTGAACCTCTGCGTCGTTATGTAGTAGCGGGGTTGTCTGGAGCTTTGAGTGTGGAGTCAAGTTCAAGGTATACTTAGACTAAGCTTGAGGATGATCATATCCTAATTGAGAACCTCTATTAATACGGCGAGAATGAATATCAGCTTCACATTCACACAAAGTCTGAGGGATTGCAGTATTTCGTTAGATAAAGAACAATACCAAACCAAACATAAGTAGGCTTTCGTCATACGTGCTAGTAGATAGTAGCTGTTGCATTATAGAAAGTTGAGGAAAAGAAGGAAAATCCATTAACCCAAGCACAAGACACATTCTTAAAGGAAACAAACCCTTGGTAATACATAAAAAAAAAGACCAATACTACTATACTCTCTGGCCAAAAGAGAATCATGCGATAGCCAGTATACATGCTCAGCTCTTCCCAACTACCTTCATCTATGCCACCCGTCTGCTCCATATACGTACCCTCTCTTCTCCCTCCCTCGTGAAAGACACCACCTTTCTTCTCGTTTCACTCGTCCTTCCTCACTTTTGCGTCCCCTATAGTCGATTCCTCATATATAAGCATGCCAGAGAACACGCTCCCCTTGCCACTCGCAAGTTCCAAGGCCGAACCACGTTCAAAAAAAAAAAAAAAAAAAACCACGGGACAACCAGTTTCGCCTCCAACGCCACGCCCGGAATATCCATCAGTGGGCGAATTGCCAAGAAAGGGACCTCGAAGTTTGACAAAAGAAACCAAAGACGTTGACCGTTCCAAAGAGCACTTATCGAATAGGCAGCTCGGTTTGGCTCGCCGTGGTATCCGTGCAGGTGATCAACAAACCGCTTGCTGAACTCAACTAGTTGACGTAACTAATCTGGAGCTGCGTGCTTGAAGATTTTGGACCCGCTGACTGGAGTAGACCCTCAATGTGATCGTACGGGTTTGTTATTGCATATTTAGTCAATAACAGCACCGCATATCAGGCAATAGGGCTTCTCAGTCCAGGTCTTCTCGCCACCTGTCACGTTGTCGCGTAGGTCCCGAACTTCCCATACTGTAGGCCCCTCTTGCATCTTGAGGCTGGCCTCAAAGAGTCCTAGGTACGGCTTGTGATCCATCGTCTTCTTCTTGCGGCCTCTCTTGGCAGAACCTTTAACTGGTGCTGGGATGGATCTTGAAGGCGTTGGTCCCGGTGTCGGGGTTTCGGTCTCTTGGGGTGTCTCTCGCACGAGCTTCTTGACGTGAACGTTGTCTTGAGTTTCACCAGAGCGGACATCGATCGTTGGCTGAGTCTCCTTCTCCTCGACATCTGTGGGCGATAGAGGGCGCGTTGCCTCCTCGGTCTTTTCTTCCTTAACGGTTGCGCCTGGGGTTCGATGCGGCTTGTCGGTGCCAAGTCGTTCATAGACTTGCATGAGAATGTCATGAGCCAAACATTCACGATGCATCCATTTCCCGCACTCCGAGCTCGTGCATCCTATAAGCGTTTTATCGGGGTTCGCAGGAGTTTGGCATTTGCACATAAGGTCAACAGACTAGGGATGGGTATTAGTATCCATGCATTCGAATGCAAGCATGGGATGTCATACCGAGAGCTGCGAGTTACGGCAATCGTATGCCTGACGCCAGTAAAGCGCGTCTTGAATCTCCTCGTCGTCCGCCTCGATCCATTGGTTAACTGTTGCCGGCTGTGTAACGCTGACGACGTTGATGACATCCACTAGAGAAAGGCAGTTAGCCAGGCTGCATGCTACCACAGCGGTAAGGATTATAGAACATACTGTGGTTTGACGCAATGAGTTCATTAGTTCCGTGGTACGGCTGGCGACCTTGAACCGTTTTCTTGCCGTCCAGAGTGCCTTGAGGCAGTTCATCGGGCCAGTACATCCAGTAAACGCGTGCGTAAACATGGTGCTCATCAGAAGCTCGGATCTCAAGGATGCGCGCGACCCAGTCGTCATCAGACTTTTTGAAGCCCTTGCCGTCACTCGTGTTCTTTTGCCGCTCGATAGTTGACTCGTTGGCAACATAGACAAACCCCTCACTGTAATACTTGATACCGTTCACTGCCGGGAGTCGGTGATTAGTCTGCAACGTTTGACCTTAGTTTGGAAAACACATAAATACTTACGAACAAAGCTATTGTATCGCGTCATGTCGAGCCATCGCTTTCCAGGTTCAACGGTATAATACAGGTCCATGGTGTCGTGAGTCTTAAAGGTGCCGGTGGGGGAGAAGGGAGAGATTTGAATTTGAACTCGTTTATCGTCATCTTGACCGTCGCGCTTCCGCTTCTTGTTCTTATGTCGTTCTTGTTCTGCGCGCGTCGGACTATTCGCGTAGGTGATTGTGAAGGGACACTCTGCGCGATTCTCCTCACCAACGGAGCGCGATCGCTTTCGATTGCTCATTGTGGCGTTTTGATGCGGTTGGGTGTGACCGCGTCGAGAGTGGAGAGAAGAAGGAGGGGTTTGAGAGACAAACAACGAGTCGCGCGATGAAAGGTCAGCAACAGAGGAAGAGAAGAATGAGATGATAAAAAAGGGCGATGGTTTGTGTCTAGTATAGCAATTATACGATGTCGCGTTTTGAGCTGAGCCGAGCCCAAGCTGTCTTTGAGCGACAAGCCGCGGCCTGCGATGTCCTGTGCGCAACGAGAGGCTCGATGTATCTGTGAGAGCAACGTCGCAATCTGAGGTGCTGGAAGAACTGAGCCAAAACCACAATAGACTGTGATCACGTGATCGCGCTGACACTGGGGCCACCTAAGCTGACGGAATGTGCGGATACGGACCAATTTAGCAAATAGTATTCAACGGGTCTTTCTTTCTTGGCCTTGTCGGCTGGGGATCTTGACGCAGCTCTCAAATTGGGTTTGTTGTTTTGGTAGCAGCTTGACGTTAAAGGCGTGTAAGCAAGACGGGAACGCAATAAATTGGATCCACGTATGCTTTGCTTATTGTTTTAACGGGGAAGCCAGAGGGAAAATGTATCAAAGGAGAGCAGTCGCGTTGTATTCATTTCTAAGCTTCGGTGCCGGATGTAAGATCCGTGCAAGGAAACCCCGACTAGAACCTACCGCATCTTTTCTTCACATTGAACATAAAATTTAAGCTGTCACATGTTAGAAACCAGTGAGCATATATGTTATTCTATACCATCTAAAGCCTTTCATTCCATGTATTGATGAGAAGAAGAAGAAGAAGAAGAAAAACGCCGACGCTATGCCAATCAAACATCCACCCGACTCCGCTCATCAACAACTCCCTCTTCCTGGTGTCTTTCATAGTCTGCCAACATTCCCTGACGCTCAGGCTCTCGTTCGTCTTCCTCCTCTTCCTCGATAGGTGAGCCTTCTATCGTTCTAGCGAGTTTGGCACCCTCTCGTCTGCCGCGCTCCACGTCGATGAACCAGATCAATGGCGCGGAAAAGCCAACCAACGCTGCAAGGAACCAGAAAGCCGGACGGATTGTGCCAGTCTTGTCAATGATCGCGCCAACAATTGTCGGACCAAATACACTGGAACCTTTATCCGTGATGGCGTACAAGGCATAGAAGGCTGCCTCGGATCCCGGTGGGATTAATTCGCCGTACAGAGAGCGACAGTAGCCGCTTAGACCCCCAAGCACAAGACCATAAACAGCAGCCAGAGGATACATCTCCCAGGGTTGTTGCAGTCCAAAAACACCCCATTCCTTTACAAAGGGAAGATATCCCAATAAGCCATACAGAGGGATCAGCTCAAATAGGCCAATACAGACGAGAATAGTCTGGTGGGCCTGAAGATTAAAAAACCGCGAGATCCAGGACCATCCAAAAGCACCACAAACCCCTGCCATGGTTGAAATGACATTTATCATGCCAAGCGCCCATGGTTGCATGTGGAGTTGCGTCTTGGCGAATAAAATGGCGGTAGATGACGTGGTCGCGATCGCGTCGGATAAGAGAAACCATCCAGCAAGGAATAAGACAATATCCACCAGATGTCTAGCCTGCTGGATTGTTTTGAAAAGGCTCTTCCAAGCATACAAAATATATGCGACTCCTGCTGCGATGCCCTTTCTACCACTCTGTGCCAGCGGCGGTCCGGGACGAGGTCTTAACCACATGGCTGCAGGAATAGTGAAAACGGTCCACCAGAGTCCTGCCATGAACAAAACGACTCTTTGGCCCCAGGTAGTGTTGTGCATTGCGATGAGAACGCCAATACACACGCATTGTAAAAAGAGTGCCGCAATGTATCCAGTTCCGATTCCAATGGCAGAGATGCGCGTGGAGAGCTGTAGCTCTTTTGACGTGATCTCTGCGTGACTAGCCGTCGGCTTCAATCGCTCGCCATCCGCGGGGAGTAGCAGAGGTGATGTGGTTGTCACCCTCGAGGTCTCAAGCTCACCCACTGATTCATCCAAAGGACGCGACTCGAATTCCGAGCTGCTGAGATCCGGAGTGCTAGCAACATTGGCCTCGATGACATCGGGATGATATCGCACGAGGAGTGGGAGAAACGAGTTTAGCAATACAAAGGATGCGCCAAACGAGGTGTTTGAAATAACAGTCAAGAGAGCGCCGATAATGTAATTGTCCTTGGTGACGAATATGTAGGACATGACGGCGAAGCTTCCAATCCACGCAAAACTGAGGAGGAGTTTCTTGCGGTAGTTTCCATGGTCCGCAGCGCAACTGATACTGACAACAAGGAGCGCTTGGATCAAGACGCTCACTGAAAAGGTGTACATGGCGAAACTTGCTGTGTTGATCTCCATCCCAAAAACCCAGACAATACATTGGCCATCATCTTTCGATTTACTGTAGCTTGAGCCGCATGGTGTTTTCCGGTCAGAAAGCAGCACGCCATTCTCTCTGGCGAGCGTCTCCAGCAAGATGGGGATAAAGGAGCCTAGAGCAGATCAGCAGCGGGTCCTGGTCGGCATCCAAAGCTTGGAGATGCTGATAACCTACCAATACCACAAATCACATACGTCTCTGCCGCAAAGGCGTATGCGTACCATCCAAGAAGCTCCTTTCGACTCGTCGGACGGGCATCATAACCCGAGTGGCGCGGCACGACCGGCCTTTGCACGTCGGCCTCGCTATTGCGAGGGCTCATATCGCCGTCGCTTGAGGATCGTTCGTCGTCTGCCTCAAAAGCAGAAGTCGCGCAAGATCGGAAGGATCGTTTTGAGATATTTGACAGTCCTGACCACGGTCTGTGGTCTTGAAGGCGCGGACGCTGAGGTTGTAGGTGCGGCACCATGCCTTAGGTATGCTGCACCCGTGATCTCACCAGGTGCACGTGATTATTATCGTCACACGGCCGAGACAGGTGAGCTTGAGCTTCGGGGATAAGACACCAGTTTTACCTTGATACGGATTCCCACGAGGTCGAAGACGGTCCAGAATTGGAGTAGAGCTTTGATTGCTCTTGATACGTCGTAATGTACGCCATGTACTCTGCTACTAGAACTTGAAACGCGGGTGATATACGCTTGCGGCAACTCTCCTTCTCATGGGATCAACTTACTTTGGTGATGCGAGCAATGACTTAAAGAACAGGGAGAAATCACTCACAGTTGATGGTGGAATTGCGCATCGCTGTATTCTTAAACACGGCTGGCACCGGGAGCCGGGGACCATCACCGTCACATCTTGACTATCCTATCATGCGTCCAGTCATGAGCCAACAAAAGATCCCTCTATGCTGAAAAAGGGCAAACGACACAGCACTCACGAGAATCACGACGGGCTCGTCACGGTGCTTATTCGTTACTTTTGGGTCTCTTCTCCTGGGTTAGATGCAAGCCTAGACGCCAATGGAACAACCAAAAGCTACGCTACGTTGGACGATCCCTTGGGCTGTTCTTATCAGGGTCTTTGACGACCATTTCGGCACTAATAAGGTGCTTGCAGCTTCTCGTAGTTCAGCGTTGCATTTGTTCAACTCGGAAGCGGTTTAGCTTGCAACTTGGAAAGACAAAAGCCCACCCGCAAGATCCAACCCTAGATTGTCAGTTTTCTCGTTTCGAGCATTCTCAATGGGTACATCCACGCTAAGAGGCTTGTGCAGGACGAACTTGATTTCCCAAGGGCACTTTAACTCGCAGGCTGACTTCACTGCACCGTAAGGAAGCGTTGACATTAACATCGAGAGGTCATGGAGATGAGGGGAAGTGGAGCCTGAGGTTTCGGGAGATGATGAGGGATGATCCTAGCTGGGATTGTCTGAATATTATGGCAGCCCAATGGACCTAACCCTGAGGGGCCTGGTACGTCTTGACGCAAACCAAATATAACCCCAAGTTATCTACCTACGTAGTATATAGCGGGGGCTTTCATTTTTGGGTACCTTGGCTTAGCGGTTACGTGTGACACGTCTACCATCTGAACCAGCTTGCCTTGGTTGTGGATGGGTTTGTTGTGTTAAAGGATCACAACTTCAAGCAGGCAATGGTCGTACATCGTCTCAAAGGGTGAAGAAGTTAAAGTTCGATAGTGGTTGGTGTCATTGACCATGTATATTGGCATCTTTCACCACTGCGCAATGAGGAATATGATGCAAGAGAGTCAAAGTATCCAAGAGAGCAGTATGAATGACATCGGGGGGTATTTCATAAGAACCAACATCAGTAACAAGCCGACACAATGCGGCTCGGGGACATGTCAATATATTATCCTCATAGCCACCATCCCAAACTCGTCTCATCTTCACGCCAGACCAGCACTACTTCTTGTGACCACCAAAGATCTTGGCCTTGAGCTTGTCAGCCAACCCAACAGGGGTCTTGGCCACAGGCTTGTCATTCTCCTCCGGCTTGCTCTCTGTAGCAGCGCCGGGATGGGCATTGCCAGCGCCGCCACGGCCGGTGTGGTAATCTCGGTCATCCTGGCTTGGTCGAACAGCAGTCTCCGGGATCATGTCCTTGTCTCTGCGCTCGGTGGTCGGAGCGCCTACGTCTGAGATATTGCCAGCGCCTACGGTTCAGATCTTGTCAGTTGGTTGCTCGTGAGAAATGGGGTGGTCTGTCCGGCGCTACAAGATCGGAACGCCGTGGAACTGAGTTAAAAAAACAGGAATCACATACCTCCGCGGCCGGAGCTGTATGCGCCGTCACCATGGCTTCCTTCAAGACCAGTACGGACGACCTCGCCGTCGACATACTGGGTGTCGTCCGCCTTGAAGTTGCCCGCTCCGCCGCGACCGTGAGAGACTTCAGCTGACATGTGTGCTGATTAGGAGGTGCAAGTTGAAATGATGCGATCGGTGAGTTTACCAACAGTTGAGTTGAGTTGAGTTTCGCAAGTCAAACCTTGAAAGTTGGCCGTTCAGGCGTCAGCGGTACTCCAGGGCACAGCGACAACTTATACTGTAGCAAGGGCACAGCCATCGGGTTTAAGCTTGTTTGCATCCATGCCATGTGTAGCACCTGAGATGTGACGATAAGGGCATCCATGGAATGGCATCATGAGCGACGGCTCGTGTTATCTATGAGCTACCGAGTGATAACCATCTCTTATCAGCATCAGCTCGCGCAACGCCCTGCGGAATACCGCCAAGCAGCCACTAACTCAACTCGGCTTTAATATCTAATACAAGGCCGCTAAATTTGGGCTGATCGCGCATTCAAGATCGCCCTGGGGGCGCTAAGCACGTGCGATGAATGACAGCCCGTAGAGGGTGTGATGATGGGCCGTTAAATCAAGAGTACCTACCTAGATAGCCAGTCAGAGGCCGCACTTTTGTCTTTGGTTACGTATCCGAATTTGCTGTGTTTACGTTTTTTATGTGGGGGAAACGGTTCTGGCATCGATACTTGATACTTCTATGCCTCTCATTTCCACTTCAATTCTGAGCTTGTTCTTATTATTCGTCGTCAAGAGCGGGATCTACTCTTTTGTGAGCCGTCTGGTGAGTCTGAGCCTGGAAACCCATTCATTGGTTCTTGATCTCTCAGGTTCCTTGGTGGTCACATCTACCCAACTAACTAATCTAGCATTGATGGCTACCTATACATGATCAAGCCTACCTATAAATATACCGAATCAAGTCATCAAGTTAACAACAGTGAGTAAAAGATCCAACAGATACCTGCGCCTAGATGACTCTTTCTGTATGCTTGCACTCTGCTGCTAGTATTCTGCTCGCTATCCTCTCGCTCCGGGTTATCGCCAACAGGTTGCTCAATCCAGTCTCTCGGAACCTGCATCAAAAAGTCATACCAATAGTCACCCATGATGCTATACCCGTCGTTGGTAGGGTGCAAGCAGTCCCGCAGATCATCCAGAGCAAAACTGCTAAAGTCCACTGCCATAACATGCTCTCCATTTTGCCGTCGCTGTCGTACAACGCCAGGGATCAAGGATCTGTATTGCGGCATCTCAGGCTTTTGCTCGTCGCAGCTAGATATGGGTATTGCAACGAGAATGACTGCACCTGGGCAATAGCTAACTATCTTGTCGATGAGCTGGCCTAGGCGATCTGCCACGTCTTCTGGATCGTTGCCTTCTCGAGAGATCGATGGCCGCGTGTCCATGTCATTCGTTCCCGCGTGAAGAAGGATGACGTTGGGCCGTTGCTCCAGGGAATCTGTGACATGATCACCGATGTACTGAATTGTCTTGCCAGACCAAGATGCCTATAGAAATACGTTAGCTTTGCCTTGGTCCCAAAGATGGCACTTACATGATAGTTGCCTTCCATTGAACCGTGTTGGTGGTTTGTACCTGCAAAGACAACATCTTCTTCTAGAACTAAGTCAGTACAGGTGATATGATCTATATAATAGTTTAATTTTAACAACGATGAGCAACTTACGAGCTAGATGCTCTGCGAGTGAAAACCGATAACCATTTCCGTCACCTCCATCCAAGTCACTCCCCCATCCAACTGTGATAGAGTCGCCAACACAAAGAATGCGCAATGGGATGCCCAAAATTTGTGGCTCATCATCGCTTACACTTGTGTAGTTCAGAACATCATAAGTTGTGAAACTAGGTGAGCTTCGGTCTATCTGCGGAACGTCCTGGTGTGTCCTGGAGGTTACAACTCTGGCTATGCTAAGGAGGAACAACAGGTGCCACATGATGTGGTGTGGCGTGAGGTATATATATTTGCAAAAAGAAATTGGAGCAATCAAGTTCAGGAAGAAAAGGCGCACTAGATCCTCGGAGTGTAAACAATATATCTTCAACACGGCGTTGCGTGTTGGTTGCTGTCCAACGAGCTTTGACCCGGTTCTATAGCTTATGGTGGTTGGTCCTCTGGAATACCTTATCACAGCAACGTGTTTAAGCTAGACATGCGGCCTCTTTTTCGTATTTCATTAGCATTAGTTATGACGTTACCGAGGCTACTGCTTTATGTACCAATGCTGACATCAGGCTTCAGCGAGCCAAAACCAATATCTCGTGAGGGATTACAGGGGTTCATTAGAACTGTGAGACCCAGTAATCAACAGCGGCTCCTCAGTGGGAGACGACAAAGCTCCAGCCACAAAGCCAACCTGAGAAAGGCTTTTCAGAAGAGATTATGCAAGACGTTGAAAGGGTTGCCTAAAAGTTTTGGTAAAAATTTGTTCCCATTTAAGTCAAAACGTATCCAGATGCCACTTTCCTTCGCAATGTCCAGTCTTTGTGTCCTTCAACACCTCTAGCGAAGCATATGCTACTAATCTAAGATCTTATCAACGCCTTGTTCATCACCACAAAACTCCGTGTCATGCTCATTCTTGCATCTCGATGGTAGCTGGTCCCATCAGGCCTTTCCAGCCCGACCAATCTGCAAAATCTCGCCTGTCAGAGCCTCATCTGCCCGCAAGACTGGCCACGAGGTGCCGTCGGACTTGGCAAGTGCAAACTCAAGCTTTGTGCCGAGCACTCTATACGACGACTTTTCAGGGTCGATAGATGCATAAAGGGGCACTTCCGCTGTATAGTGCTTAGGGGGCGAGTCTGTCGTCGTAAGATCGAGGTTCAGCTGTTTTGGTTGCAGTTCGATCTTTGCCGTGTCCTTGTTGATTTTCTTCAAGAAGAAGGATGCGATGACGTTGACAGGTGTTTGATAAAAATCGTGTCTGACGGAGTGAGTATGGCTAACAACAAGATGAGTTGACAAACTTACCTGACAGTGGATATAACTTCCTCACTATTCTCGCCAACCTTCTGTCCGCTGCCCACAAACAAGTGCCTCTTCTTGGTCCGGCATCCCTCAATCTTCATGAATTGGTCAAATTCCAGCACCTTGCGCTTGCAGCATGAGTAGCCCTTGCTTCCCTCATGGAAGATGGGCACGCCCGGATGATGAACACACTCCTCCCCGTCCCTGGAGTCACCCTTCCTGTAGGTTGCGCCGCACGCCCTTCTCTTGCAACCAACTCCGTCTGGAATTTCAAGGCTGGGGTCATCGTCTTCCGACTCGGGAGGCGGTGGAGGCGGGGTGGGAGCATGTTGCGCGGTGAGAATAGGTGCGCGGGAGGGCGTGGCAGCGTTGAGGGCATCGATCTTTTGAGCTAGGGCAGCATCATCCTGTTTGGGCTTCTCTTCGAGCTGGGGCGGCTTGTCGGTCGTCGAGTGTGTGCCTGTCGTGCAAGGCGGAATGTTCATAAATTCATCAAAAGTCAATACGCGAGGCTTGCAGCACTTCCAACCTTTTCATCACGGATTAGCATGAGCATGCATGCGAAGTTGGAGCTTTAAGAGCGGTTGGTCTTTTTACCTTTCTGCCCCTCATGGAAAACGGGCGGACCGGGGTGGTACTCGCACTTCTCATCAGGGTCCGTAAACTCCTTTCCACAACCCTGATGGACACATTTTTGGGCCATTGTATAAGTCGTATGCAGGTAGTGCTCTACAGGCAGATTGGAGATGGAGAAATTATCTGATCAACTCTGAAGGAGTAGAGAATTTGGGTATCTCAAGTTTGGTGGGGTGGGAGCTTCTAGAATTCATGCTTTATCGTGGAGGCGATGACGATGCTGGAAATGGAGCTCTGGGCTCACCGCCTTCCTATTCCGGTGCGGGGTTGGTTCTTCACCTGAGCTCTCGGCCCATTTTCTTCAAGACCCTACCTATTCTCATATCTACATGGGTAGCTCAACGTTATAGGGAAGCATTGACTATTATCCTCTTGCCTTGATCATGTTTGCTACTCGTCATCTTCTACAATCAACAAGGATAACTTTCTTCACCCGCGAAACGTGTGGGCTCTGCAGCCAAGCAAAAACCGTCCTGTCCAATGTTTGGGATAAGAGACCTTTTGCCTATACTGAAGTCGACGTTGATCTCCCAAAGCCTGAGTCCAAGAAATGGAGGGACATTTATGATTTCGATGTTCCTGTGGTTAGTTGAGAGCATTCATTCAAGTATATTCACACATTGATCACATGGGTTGCAGATACACATCAGCAAGGCCTCAGCACCTGATGAAGACCCTGCCAAGGTTGGAAAAGCCATCAAGCTGATGCACAGATTCACAGTCGAGCAAGTCGAGGCTCAAATGGACAAAGCAGAGCAACAACAATGTCTTGTCCGCTAGACTCACTCCTAATACCCCTTTCCTCTGGCCGGTGCCGTCCTTCCGTCGGCATAGCTGAGCTGCTCTCTGGCTACAGAAGCTAGCGAGGTGTAGTCCGTCACCACGTTCATCATGTCGAAGCCTTGTTCTGCATATAGCTTGGCCTGTTCTCCCCCTGTACAGTACACTCCGGTCTTCTTGCCTGCCTTTTGGCTTGCCTCGAGGATCTTGGCGATGGCGTTCTTCAATTCCGAGGCCATGACTCCTTCAATAATTGGATGACCGATGGCGTTTCCTGCTACGAGTTAACACTTATTATCATGGGGCTAGTTGAGTCATTCTGGATGTTACCTAGGTCGAATGGCCCAACAAATAACACATCGATGCCCTCCACAGCAGCTATCTCGTCAATTGATTCAAGTGCCTCCTTTGTCTCGACCTGAACGATGGTCAAAAGAGATTGATTGGCTTGTTGAAGATACTCAGTGAAACTAGGTTCAGGGTTGAATCGCTCAGGGGCAATTGGAGATCCGAAGCCTCGTCGACCCTGGGGCGGGAACTTGGCAGACTGGACGAGCTGTCTCGCCTCATCAGGCGTTCGCAGTAACGGCACGACGATCTTGCCATAGTCAGCAGCCCAAAGTTTGTTTATCTAGCATTCAACTACTCACTCCATGAGCTCCACTATCGAGTGCGCCTAAGATTGTAAGTATTGAGATTCGCAAACAGAGATATGTTGGGATGAAACTTACGCTTTACCATCCATCCTTGCGTATCAGGCAGTCTCACAATAGGCGAGACCCCCAGAGCTGCAATTGCCGGCACAGCGTCATGCATTGCACCGTCTAGACACAAATCAGGCCGTGCTTTAATTCACAAGCAACTACAGAAGATATCCTTACCATCCAAGGTTCCATGTTCACAGTCTACCAGAACCCAGTCAACTCCAGACCTCGCCAGCACCCGTGACACGTTGGCTCCTGGAATCATCTGCCATGCACCGAATGATTTCTTGCCCTCGTGGAGGGCCATCCGCAGCCGATTAGACGTCTGCATGATGGAGAGGTTTCTGGTAGCTCCCCGTAGTCGGAGCGTGTTGGTTGTAAAAGCTGGCCTGAGCCGCATGGTTGCTGATGTCCACGCTCTGCTCATTTTGCCTGTATTTCAAACACTTGGCGCACGACAAGGCTATCGACAGTTGAGCAAGTCACTGCAGTTGGCAAAGGAAGTGCTTTGATACAATTACAAGATTAAGTATGCGGTGCTCCCCCATACTCTTCTATATTGATCCCCATACTTGTAAGCGGGGAGGGAGTTCTTTGATTGCGGGGTCTCAGGAAGTCAACGCATGTGTACCTATCTAGATTACGGCTTGCAATTGGATGCTGACAGGTCACCCATTGGATGTCATGAAGGCGTCTGCAGTATGACCAGGCGGTTCTAGGCTCTTGTTGACCTGTTTCAAAACTGCCAAAACTTGCGTGTGCTTGCTTGTCTACCATCGGCTGCCAGGTCGGTAGAGAACAAAGATGTAGAAAGTGGGCTCGAGACCGATCGAGTAGTCAAATGTCCAAAGTGTGAACGCCTTCTATTCACAATTGACTGACATGATGGTTATGGAAGGTAACCCCGGCCTTTGTTAGAAACAGTGAAATTTCGATATAAAGCAGCTAGACAGAGACGTGTCCCAATTGGGCAGGCAAAGGGAGACCTCTAGCGTGTGTGCTATTGACAGCGCATTTTCCCCTCGGGCCAGGGCAGTGAGAGGCTGAACCGGGGGATCCGTCGGCAACAGGCGGCAAGACCGGGACGAGCACGGCATTCTCCCTGGTTTACCCCACACTTTCCCAGGTTATCATGACCTCCTTCCGCCCCGCACGGTGATGACAACCTTCCATGACAACCCCCATCCAACTGCCTCCGCACCGGTAACGTTGCCGGAGTTTCCAGTATAAAAGTCCAAGAACCCCATGACCCTTTCGGAATTTGGCTGGTTTTTGGTTCAGTAGAAGTTGCCGACGCCAATTGCTCCTCCTGGTATCCCTCCTCTGTCACTTGTACGTCATACCGCCGAGCCCTCACATTCAACCCTCTCCGCCGCCATGCGTCGCGCTCTCTCTCGCGGTCTGGGCACCTCCAGCCGCTCTACTCCTGTCGTTTCTCGATCCTCTCTCAGTTTGACCTCCAGCGGCCCCTCGCGCGTGGCTACCAGACGGCTGCATGTAACAAGAGGCAGACAGATCCAAGTCCAGCCTGTCACGGCTGCTCTGGCTTCTACTGCCAGCAGCTATCCTACCACACACGCAAAGGTCGAGGCCGTTGATACCCCCTACTTCATCGATAACAAGTTCGTCTCGTCCTCGACAGACAAGTACATCGATCTACACGATCCGGCTACCAATGAGCTCGTTACTCGCGTTCCCCAGATGACCGATGAGGAGATGAAGGCTGCTGTTGCAAGCGCCGAGAAGGCTTTCAAGTCATGGAAGAACACAACTGTTATCTCTCGACAGCAGATCATGTTCCGCTTTGTCCAGCTCGTCCGCGAGAATTGGGACCGTCTTGCCGCCAGTATTACCCTCGAGCAGGGTAAGACCTTTGCTGATGCTAAGGGTGACGTCCTCCGCGGTCTTCAGGTCGCTGAGGCTGCCATTGCCGCTCCTGAGCTTCTCAAGGGCGAGGTCCTCGAGGTTGCCAAGAATATGGAGACCCGAACCTACCGTGAGCCTCTGGGTGTTACAGCTGCTATCTGCCCTTTTAGTGAGTAATTCGTCCTTTGACACCAATGCGCACTGGCTGACCATTATTCAGACTTCCCTGCCATGATTCCTCTGTGGTGCATCCCTATTGCTACCATCACCGGCAACACCCTTATCCTCAAGCCTTCCGAGCGCGATCCCGGCGCTTCCATGATTATGGCTGAGCTTGTCCAGAAGGCTGGGTTCCCTGAGGGTGTGGTCAACATCATTCATGGTGCCCACCGCACCGTCGACTTCATTCTCGACGAACCCGCTATCAAGGCCGTTAGCTTCGTCGGTGGAAACAAGGCTGGCGAGTATATCTTCAGCCGCGGCTCAGCCAACGGCAAGCGCGTTCAGGCCAACCTAGGTGCCAAGAACCATGCGGTAGTCTCTCCCGACGCCAACAAGAACCAGTTTGTCAACTCTATTACTGGTGCTGCATTTGGAGCTGCCGGTCAGCGCTGCATGGCTTTGAGCACCCTCGTTATGGTTGGCGAGACCAAGGAGTGGCTCAACGACGTTGCCGAGCAAGCTAAGCAGCTCAACGTCAACGGTGGTTTCGAGGAGGGTGCCGACCTTGGCCCTGTTATCTCTCCCCAGAGCAAGGAGCGTATTGAGAAGCTTATAGAATCCGCCGAGAAGGAGGGCGCTACTATTCTTCTTGATGGCCGTGGTTACAAGCCCAGCAAATACCCTAATGGAAATTGGGTTGGTCCGACCATCATCACCAACGTCACACCTGACATGACCTGCTACAAGGAAGAGGTTTTTGGCCCCGTCCTTGTATGCCTCAACGCCGAGTCCATTGACGACGCTATCGAGCTTGTCAACAAGAACGAGTACGGAAACGGCACTGCCATCTTCACCAGGTCTGGTGCTACTGCCGAGATCTTCCGCAAGAACATTGAGGCTGGCCAGGTTGGCATCAATGTCCCCATCCCTGTCCCTCTGCCGATGTTCTCCTTCACCGGTAACAAGAAGTCTATTGCTGGTGGCGGTGCCAGCACCTTCTATGGAAAGCCTGGCATCAACTTTTACACTCAGCTCAAGACGGTAACGGCTTTGTGGCAGAGCTCTGATGTCGTTGCCAAGAAGGCCGATGTCTCTATGCCTACTCACCAATAAGATTACTTGAACGAATGAATAACTGTTGTGAGAGAGAATGGGAATTAAAAGCAAGGGATGAGGGTTGCGAAAAGAGCGTCATAAATACCATAATTACAGTACCAACAAGCAAAAGAGCCATCAGCAGACAGGGCTCCGCTTGGTTCAATCAAAGAAGAAAAAAACACATTTACAAAGCTTCAAAATCTAGATACTTGTCAGACGAATATGTATCCTCTATTTATTGGCGTTTACTAACTTCTTCGTTATGCTTCTGCTACCTGAACCTCTCTTCATTCCCCTTCATCTCTTCATACCTACAAGCGGTTATGGAACCTACCAAATCCACGAGTTTTGATGCTAAATAGGTAACAGGAAAAAATGCAGAAGCTGACTGAATATATATATATATACTTACCGTTGATGAAATTTTATTCAACGTTGGTCGTATTATGGCTAAACTTCTGTGTTTGCAATACCAAACAGATGGGAATACAGACGCGCCAAACGAATAGCAGCTTTACTTTATGCACGATTACTATTTCCAACACTAGATGAATGTAAAGAACGAATCAATATCAATAGTGACATGCTGTATAAATTCTCTTCAGGGAGAGATATATCTCTGATTTCAAGCATTGAATCCTCCCTCTGATAACCGAACCGTCATGCATGCCCAAGAACAATCACATAGTCTAATCAGGATGAGACACAAGGTCATTCGTTATCGTTTCCTACAGCAAAGACCAAAACACAAGCAGCTCACCAAATCTGCTATGGGCCAACAAGACAAACTTATCAGAAAAGTCGCTAGTGACCACATACGTGCCTTGTCAAAACAGAGCAGCCAACCTGACGCTGCGTTTGCCCAAGGATTCAACCCCACAGGCCTCTGACTTACTATATTCTCGAAATTGTTAGACATATTCCTGCAACGGAGTCACGAATTTGCTTCACGGGTGACGAACCGGTATTTGGAACAAAACAGTAACCACTGATAGAACATAAGGCATTTGATCGCATGACAAATAAAAATAAACTGCTTTGCAGGAGCATCGACGACTGTCCCGTGTATCGTAGGTGGGTGGTATCGCCCTTGTCTTGAAGTAGATTTGCCTCTCTCGTTCCTATCTTCTATGCTACATCATGTTGTTTATCTCTAAGCGTGCTAACATATTTCCCTCCTCTTTCTCAGAGTGGCGATTGGCCAGTCTCTCCCTCCTTTGTTGACCTGACCTACCCTGTCCCTTTCCTTTCCTTGCTAAAGCTAGCCCAAGCTGAGCAAAGCGAGGACCTTGCTATCAAAACAGATAAACAACAAAGACAACTCCGTGCTCCCGGATATACAAATACGACGATTCCAACATCAACGGGCATCTCTTTCCCCACAAAGACTATCGAGAATCCCTGAATAGGGTAGGTAGGTATAAGTGTAAGGAGTTGCGTGGGCTTGGACTAGTCATGTCTATAAACTCATTATTGCCCTCTAGGCTTACTGCGTTGGGATTTGCATAAATCCGTCATAATACTCGTCGAGCCATCGGGCCGCTTGGACACCGGAATCATCGATACTTGAATCCCATCGGCCAATCGAACCAACATAGCCGTCAGGTCGGACATTGACAATGGCTACCTCGCCTGGTCCAAGGCTACCAAGCCACTTATTGGTACACAGCGAGCCGCGAGTATCTTGGTCGGGAATGTCATCGAGATAAAAGGTCCAGCGGCTGTCTTGAAGCAGAGGTGGAAGATCTGATATTTCAATTTCCGTCTTTGGCATGGTTGCTGGATAATCGTTAACAAGAGGCACGCAGATATCGGAAAACTGAAAAAAGCTTACTGATAAGACCGAACGTAAAGAGGTGGCTAACAGCAGTGTATCGTTCCGGTCGGTAGTAGATATCTTCAGGCGCTGGTGTACGGGGTTGTGCCGCATAAGAAGCGCTAGCCGCCGCAGATAGTCTGCTAATGAATGAGTCTGTACCAGCAATAGCGTGGCAGAAAGTCTGGAGGAAAGGCGCCGATTGCTGAACGTCCCACATAAGAAGGTAAATACGGAACTGTCCAAGCATGGGAATGTCGAGCTGAATATCGACCGGGTTGGAATCAATATATCGAGTAACCTTTGCAGGGGGCAGAAGGCAACCTGGCTTGGCGTCTCCCATGACAAAGTGGTTGTTTCCAATTCCTGGTCGATTAATGGCGTTTTCACCATATTCGGCGCCAATGCCGGATATGAAGCGGACGTTGGTCCTGAAGTTTTCAGCAAGAGCAATAGCATCTCCGCCAGCAATTTGGTTTGCATGCTCATAATCAAAGTTCACCAAATCCAGGGCAATCTTGCGACGCTCCTCTTCGTAACTCTCAAGCAGAGTCGGCTTAGACAAGCCTCGAACCGCTAGGTTGAGCTTCCATGACAAATTCCAAGAGTCGTGCATCGAGGTATTCATGCCCTGGGCCGACTTGGGAGAATGCGTGTGACTAGCATCACCAGCCAGGAAAGCCCTGAGGTGACCATCAGTGAAGCGACTGGCGACTCTCTGACCAACTTGATAACGACCGAACCACTCGACGTACTTCCAGTCCAAACGGAACGGCGCCATAATCTTCTTAGCTCGCTTCATCATAAATTCTTGTCCTAGATCGCGTCGATCGAACTTGGCACCGGCCTTAAGTTCAATGTAGAAGCGGGTCATGTTCCTTTCTCGGGGAATGATCAGAATTGAGCCATGCTCCTGTGAGTAGACGAGGGTCTTGGACCAAATGTCGGGAAAGTCGGTGATCAATTCGCCATCAAGGACACCCCAGATCGCGGCTTGGGACATGCCGACCGCCTTGACATCGGGGATACTCTTGCGAACCTTGGAGTGCGCACCATCACCTAGCAGAATCAGTTTCCGCGTAATATCCTGAGTGCGAGAAGCGAAAGCACTTACATCCAACCAGGTACTCTGTCAAAACGGACCGCTTGTCTTGGGTGACATTGGCACGGCAATTGACCTGAAGAGGACCAGTCTTGTTGTCCGGAACGCTGTAAGATTCGAACGCCATATTTCTACGGACATCCTTGCCGCGCTTCTTCATATCTTCGAGGAAGAGCCCTTCAACCATACCCTGATGGACGAGAAGGATATAGGGGTCGAGAACATCGATGATGGGCGGATAGTGGACTTCGCGACCAAGTCGGCGAAGGGGTTCGTCTGCGGTGCTACGCCAGAAAGCAATATCGAAAACGCGAACACCTCGTTGTAGTAAGGTGTCCGATAATCGCATCTGTCTGAATGTTTCGATCGTTTTTGGCTGCAGGCCGTCGGCTCTGTAAATCAGGTTAATTGAGGGCTGTCTCAACAGCATGACTGAGAACCATAGATCTTACCTTCCCACGGGTGTCTGATCGGCTCGATCGTCAATCACCTCGACGCTGATGCCGTATCTGGTCAGGCATGTGGCCAGCATGAGACCTGCAGGACCTGCGCCAACCACGCAGACCTGACATTCTAACGGGGGCTCAGGAAGACTTCGGAGGAGGGCAAGGGGGTCTTGAAACGGAGGAGGTGAGCCTTCCTGGCGCTCACGGCGCGCCGGAAATGGAATTTCCATGTTGTCCATGTCGTCAGACTGAACGATGCTAGGAACCATGGTATGTGACAGATAACGGGAAGATCACAAGATCGTGGACGACCTCTGTCAGATTTAGATGGTGGACAGAGTGTCGCCCTGAAACGGTTGTGGAAGGTAATAGGCGACGGGCGAAAGTGTAGGCGTAGGAATTTGCGATATCCCAAGTAGGCTGGCGAGAACGACGAGGGCGTGCGAAATGGTACCAGGTGGTGTAATATCCTCCAAGAATGTCCGTCCGTCTACTCAGTTATCAAGTTGCCGTGCGTATCACAACTGGTTGAGCTATACAGCTTCCCCGCTGTCGTCTGAGAGACGCTCACGACTAGGGTTTATTCGGGCGGATCGAAATAGGGATTGCGGAATCGAAGTCGTTGAAGGATTCTCGTTGGTTTCGAAGAGGGGGTCGCACAGGGCTAATTGGATATGTATGATAGAATGAATCGACAACTGTACGCGTGTAGATGATAGGTTGTCGAGCGTCGCGGGGCAGAGCGATTATTGGACAGCTTGCAGCTGGCTGGCGAGCTACAACTGATGGGCGACAAGGGTTATTGTATGGTACTGTATGGTATGGTATGCAAGCATGCAGACTACGACGAGGAGGACCACGATCAGGGAAGACGAGACGGCGACGAGGACGGGGAGAAAGAGGATGAAGACGGAGCACGGAGGGACACCGAGGTGAGAAGATGGAAAGGAAATGGAAAAGACGGGAGGGGCCAAGTAGGTAGTAATGAAGCTATTCCGAGCCTAACCTAAAGGTCAGATATATTGTACTTGCCCGGGGAATAAGTTACCCACGAACGGGCAGGTACCGGAATTTGGGGATGGTGGGAAGCGACGACCGGGGGGCTACGAAGGAGGGGGGACATTTTCGATTGGTAAGAACGAATGGGAAATGTTCAGCCAAGGGTCGAGGGCAAAAAGAGCAGGCGAAATCGGGTCACAACTGCGTTCAGGGAAAATGGCATGACACGATTATCGCCAGCAGGCGGAGGCAGGCGCCGTCAGACCTGACGAGGAGACGAGAAATGGGCTGATTTCGCGGGAGATTTTGCTGGCGCGCTGCCACACGATCCACTCGTCCACTCAATCGACTCGATTGACACGTTCCAACTGGGTCTAGTATCCAGGGCCCTTCCTGGATCCTTCCTTCTCTCACATCTTTTTTCACTGGGTCCTTGCTGCTGGAACTTGAAGGGGTCCACACCTGTTTCTGCAGCCAGCCCCAGTCCCGCTGTTTCTGATCTAATATGCTATTGGTTAATAGTTGAGTCTTTGAGTCCCAAATACCTAGGTAGGTACCTTGAGAATGGAAGAGAAGGGAGCAGTACAGAAGTATTTTCAGTATAACTTGTGAAAGGCAGTGAACATTATAGATAATTCCAATATATATATATATATATATATAAAGGACTGCTCCTCTTTAGGCAGTATTTTATAAGACCTCTATAGGGCAAGGCCGACTAGGACAAAAACTCAAGTGAAAAGAGAGTCCAAGAGGCTAGAACATAGACCATCACGACCGACCAATCCTCAACACCACCACTAAAACACTCTGAACTAAGACAAAAGACGTTGAAGCCGTGTCACCCGCTCGCACCGTTTCGTAGACGAGCTTGACGAGTCCACTTCTACAGCTGCTAACTATGCCAGTAGCAACCAAGCCTAGTAAGGATCAGGTATGCACATAGTCTCTCTTCTCGTAGCGTTCAATCCGCATTTGCTAACCTATTCTACCCTTTTGGGATCCATGAAAGATTAGAGCATCAGGGTCTCTTATGGCCTTGTGTTAAGTTCCTCTATTCTCCCCCAAGCTGAGCAAAGGATATGGGGAGTGTGTGTCTACCCACAGAGCCGTATTCCACGACGGTGCGATGTTGGAGATTTCCGTTCCCCAAGTAAACAGGGCTAGATCAACAGGAGCCAGCCAGTTGAAGTGGTTCAGGTCGGAAATCTCGGATAACGGAAGCATTCCATCGATATCAGAGTCAGTATAGGTACTTCTTCTGCACGCATTGACAGACACACGCCTGTCATAGAAAGTGTTTCGTTAAATCATCAAAATTGGATCTGACATCAGTCGACTCAAGCTGATGGGTGCAAGGCTTAGCCTACCACTCTATCTGATACTGGCATATGCAGCAGAAGTATTCAAGGGTCCAAGATACAGTGCGACCTGCTGCCGTTTCAAGGCCGTATTCTACCATCAAGGATAGACCCTAGTCCCTGTTTGTATACATGCCTTACTGCGTTGGAGCTTCCCAGTTGAGCTGACAATGGATCAGTCGTCGCAACCTATTGCGGATGATTATTTCATGATACCCAGACTGGGTCCCTTGTTTGACCCTTTTTTTGCATATGTGGCAAATTCTGGCACCGCCCTCGAGCATGTGTTAATCAACCTGGCGCTATCATGATACTGCAGCGTAAGCGACCTCATCATCTCATCTGCAGGCGCCTTGCCCCCAAGTCATCCTTTTGTGGTTTCCTCATCTGTCGATTTGCATTTTCCTAGGTACCTGTCTATCAAACAGTCCATCGAATCATTCATTTTGATTCATGTCTGACTATGACTCGAGTTGGGCAACATGTTAGCACTTGAGGGGGTAGGGATACCATGCAAGTCGGTTAGAGCCAACACCATCAAGAATGGAACACAATTCTACAACTTGGCTCAAGCAACACTAAAATACACTTGCAATGCTCCAAGGTTAGATGCAGGAGCGTACTTAGGGTTGGTACTTGGCAACCCGGGCTCCGGCACACGCCCTGTTGTTTGCACAGAAACTCTGCTTCTTGCAGAGCGCTTTCTGATCAAGAAAGAAAGAAATGGCTCCTTGGTTCCATGAGCACAATCCCTATTAATTGAATTGGAACAGTTGTCTCATTGTTCAATCAGCAGACTTCAGCAAAGACATCGGTCCCCTCCTGATAGCCTCCTGGTCATTATCAGCCAAGGTGAGATTTCGTGACTGCATGGTCTGTTGACAGGAAGATGATCGATAGAGATTTGGATATGATAAATTGAGCAAGTCAAAGTCAGACAAACAACCCTTTAGTTGACTTGGGCAAGGACGCTTGAAGCAATCGCATCGAGCCTTGGGTAATCCGCTTCAAGTGGTAGACATGCTCTCCTTCGCATCACCATCAACCTCTGTGTCATCCTCGTAAGCAGCATCCACATCCTCGATAACTTGACGACCGCTAAAGTTCTTCATGTATGCCTGTGCTTTAGCTCTCACAGGAATTGAGTACCAATCTGGCATCGTCCGGAGAGCAGGGAGCATGTTCCCGGTGCCAGGGACAACGACGCTCCCACTGCGCCCGGTAAGAACCTGTTTGACCACGGCATCGGCTACTGATGCTGGCTCAAGTGGTGGCATTAGAAAATCATTGCCTTGTCTATATCCTTCGAAGAGCGCGGTATTGGTCGCACCAGGGTGTACAACAACCGTCCGAACTCTGTGCGCGTTGTACCTCGTAGTCAGCTCAGCAGTCAACCCCTCGTGAAAAGCCAGGGCAGCTGCTTTGGAAGCGCTATAGTCGACCAAGTTTGGAATCGCCAACCAGCTTGCATATGACGCCAGGGTCACAATCATGCCGTGGTTGTTGTCAATCATGTTAGGGAGGAATGTCTTTGCCGTCCAGAACGGCGCGAATGCGTTGACATCAAACGTGAAGCGAACGTCTCCTGGTTGAGATTCCAAGATGGTCTTGCCACGGGCTACTCCAGCGTTGTTGATGATGACGGTTGGATGTCCGACTTGAGCTCTGATCTTTTTGGCAACGGCTTCCACATTTTCGGGTGATCGGAGGTCGCATTGAAAGTGATGCACGTTGGACGCTGTTCAAGTTAGCACTGAATACTTGTCTTTAGGAAAGAAAGCGGATAACAAACAAGCTTCAAAAGATATGGCCTGTATGTCAAGCACAACCACCTTGACACCCAGTTCATCAAACAACCTAACAATGTGCCCACCAATACCTCCAGCACCACCTGTCACAAGCACGACCTCGCGAGTCCAGTCATATTTGTCGTCGACCCAGTTGTTCCTGGTCTTTTCCGACCACCAGCCGCTAGCCCACCGCGCGAATGCGACATAAAAGAGGGTCTTGAGATGACGAGAGGCGGCTGGGTGGAGGATTGATAAATCTTGGCCTCTCTTGGTGAAGCGGGCAAGCAGCACAAGGGGAAGTAAAAGAGCTGGGTTGAGCGCAGTCTGGCGAAAAAGTCGAATTACGACATCGGCGCAGAAGCCCTCACGGGGGATGAGCCCTTTGTGTATCGGCATGATGGTTGGTCGGATGAGTGTGTAAGTGAGGGTTTACAGCAGTATCACCAGATTGAATCACGAGCTACTGGTTTGGTTGTTTGTTGATTACGAGAGAGAGAGAGAGAGAGAGAGAGAGATGGGGACTAGAAGATTACATTCAAGATGTTTTGGACAGAAATCTGTGCCTTTCAGGCGCATCTCATTCTTGAGGGGAAGAGGGAGGACCTGACGCTTGACATGATGGTGCGTAAACCGAGGTTGAACTTCCACAAATAGCTACCAACTCGTAGCTCCCATACAAATTAGCCCCGGAAATAAGTAAAACCTGGGGTAATCGAAAGAAGCTATTCGTCCGAGTTTCCATTGAAATCCCTGTTATTTCCCAAGAGCTTTACTCGACAGTCTTGACCTTTGCCTGTGCTGAGCTACCTTGGGCTATCACGAGGGGTGAGGAGTAAAGCCATGTCCCTCGGCGGAATGGCTTGTGACCCCACAATCCAACGGTTACGTTGTAGATAGTTACTTGCTGACGATGTGGTGACCTGCATTGGTTAGCGGAATTCATTGTCAGCATCTTCACCTTCACCCGTCTCAACTCCTGTTGCATCGTCCGATGCAAACAAGATGCCCACCTTGTTAGCTTCATCCGTGCCAATTTTTTCAGGTGAGAGAGCAACTCATTCGATAACGCACCACAAGATGGTCGGTCATGATCCTCTGATATCGAGTTGGTAACAGAAATTGGGATATCGAATATGGCGTAGTAGTCCTGTGCCATGATCTCACCAAGGCTTGCGTTATTAGTGGTCGCCGTCCCGTTGGAGATGGCAAAGCTGTGCCCTTTATGGTAGCTATAGAAAAACATCTCGATACTCAACATCTGGTTACTCTCATCTTCTTTATGCTCTGTCAACGGCAGCTTGCCGTTGGCTGTCACGTCAATAGCGACGTGTAGAGTGTCTTAAATCAACAATGTCAGCCCGCATCTGAAGGTATCGTCGATGAAATGGCGCTAACTCACCTCCATCGAGGGGTGTATTTGGCTGAGGGGTATTGTTTAACCGGTTAGGTGAGATTGATCGGTATTCAACTTGTTGTATTCCTTATTGTTAAACCACAGCGATTGTAAGAAGTATTATAGACAGGCATAGTTATGTACCTTATTTTTATAACACAAGCCTTAGAAATAGATTTAATAAGCTTACCTAACTAACAATAAACTATCTTAAATGGGAATAAAATAAAATATCAGGTTAAGCTGTTGCACTTACTTAACTATTGTATTTACTTACTAAATACGATACGTTAACTAAATATCAAACTTCTATTTCCAGTTAGGGGGCCTTTACCGATAGAGCCCTCCAGAGGCTAAGTATAGGCGCCCACGGAGCCAGCGTAAAAATAGGTAACCTCTGACCGAACATATCCATCTATCACTGTGGATTTTTTTCAACTGGACTCACAACCCTCGTACCATCAGAAGCTTCAAGGATCTTTAACAGTCCATTGACGTGTATTGTTTATTCCCTGCCAATATTAACTTACATACACCATGCTGCCGTCGCGGCTGTCGAGCCTCATCTCCCGGCATGGCGCCGTCCTGCGTCGCTGCTCCGGAGCCGGGACTCGGCCGGTTTGCTCTCAACGCCGTCTCATGAGCGCAGCTACGCCGTCTTCCCTAGCCAGTGTGAGAGAGCTGCTCAAGGTGTCGGACGAAGTCGCCGATGCTGTTGCCACCAACAAGCCTGTTGTGGCTCTCGAATCAACCATCTACACCCATGGAGCTCTGGGTAACGAACTCGCCCTCCAGCATTCAGATCTTGTCCGCAGCAAAGGCGGTATCCCTGCTATTATTGCGATTGTGGATGGCGTACCTACCGTTGGTGCAACGGCAGCAGATATCATCCGAATGATTGAAAGCGGAAGTGCTGTCAAGGCATCTAGAAGAGATATCGCCTATCTTGTAGGAATGGTAAGCCAAAACTAGTACTGCCACGTTCGAGAGCCATTGCTATCCGCATCGTGCGCAGTATTCAATCCTCATTCTAACTCTACTGGCTTGGGTGGTTATAAAGGCTGACTGACACTCGTTTCTAGGGGTTGACGGGTCAGAAGATTCATGGCGGCACCACCATCTCTGGAACTATGCTTCTGGCAAGGCTAGCAGGCATTCGTGTCTTTGGCACTGGCGGTTTGGGTGGTGTTCACCGTGGTGGTCATGACTCGATGGACGTTTCTGCTGATCTTACTGAGCTTGGCCGAACTCGGGTTGCTGTCATCAGCAGTGGCTGCAAAGGCTTCCTTGATATCCCCAGAACGTTGGAGTTTCTTGAGACGCAGGGTGCTCACGTCTCGACCTTCTCCGATGGCAGATCTGGAAATGTTGATTTCCCTGCATTCTGGGCTCGGGACAGTGGCATTAAGAGCCCTTCTGTCGTTCATACCGAAAAGGAGGCTGCCGCCATCATTCTTGCCCAGGAGAAGCTCGGTATTGAGTCAGGCTTGCTTTTCGCAAACCCAATTCCTGACGAGTTTGGCATTCCTGCTCCTGAGATGCAGGCCTATATCGAGCAGGCTGTTAGGGAGGCCAACGAGAAGGGCTTCACTGGAAATGCCAATACACCATATATATTGGGCAGACTCAAGGAGCTTACGGGAGAGAAAGCGGTCATTGCCAACAAGGAGTTGGTGACGTCCAACATCATCCGGGCCACCAACATCGCTGTCGAACTATCAATGTTGTTGTCTTCTGATTCTGAATCAGTCGAGACCTTGTAAGTGCAGCGATGAATGGTCTCGGACCTAAATCTAATCGTAGCAATAGAAATTCATCCTCAAATATCGCTCCAACTACTGCTCCCATTCAGCCCAAGGAACCAGAAGTAACGGCCGATAGCAAAGCCGATATCCTCGTTGCCGGATCCGTAGCTATTGACCTGAGCTGTGACTACGCTGCTCCAAAATCAGGTGGCACTTCGCCCGTCCTCAATACTTCCAATCCATCCAGCATCAGCCAATCAATTGGAGGAGTCGGGCATAATGTAGCGCTTGCTGCCCATTCTGTCAGCAAGCACGCACGGGTGCGACTTTGCAGTATGGTTGGAGATGATGTGTAGGCGAAATTCTCGTGAAATAAAGTCTAGCTATATACTGATTTGCATCGCAGTGCTGGTAAAACGGTCTTGAACGGACTTGAAGCCTCTGGCCTGGATACCACATACATTCGACAGCTGGGAAGTGAGTACCACGGCTCGAACAGGACGGCACAGTATGTTGCCGTAAACGACGCAAACAAGAACCTGGTCATGGCAATGGCTGACATGGGTATCTTTACGCACCACTCGTTCCCTGAATATTGGAAGTCCGCCGTACGAGGCACCAAACCCAAGTGGCTGGTAGTAGATGGCAACTGGAGTGAGAAAGATATTCGAGCCTGGCTCAAGGCTGGTCAGGATCAAGGCTGCAAGATTGCTTTCGAGCCAGTATCGACGGCCAAGTCTATGAACCTCTTTTGCCCCCAGAAAGGCCACCCGAAACTTCGAGTCTTCCCCCAGCCTACCGTGGACATCGCATCTCCCAACAGCTACGAGCTGGAAGCGATGTACTCCGCAGCCCGTCGCAATGGCTACTTTGACTCTCCTGAATGGTTTGATATAATTGATGCATTTGGAATGAGAGGCGCCAGAGATCGGTTCGTCAAGCTGACTTCGGCAGCATTGACTGACGCTGGTGTCCCTGTCCAGTCGGTCCAGCTGCTTCCCTATATTCCTACTGTTGTGACAAAACTCGGTCCCCAAGGTGTTCTCCTAACTACTATTCTCAGCCAAGATGATCCTCGGCTGAAGGATCCAGACTCAGAAGAATACATCCTCGCGCGTTCAGCAGGCGACCACCCAAGCGTTGGTGGACTTTATATGCGCCTGTTCTCGGCTGCTGAAAGGGTTCAGAATATAGTTTCGGTCAACGGAGTTGGTGATACATTCTTTGGCGTCCTGATCTCTGGGTTAGCTCAGGGAGGAAAAGTTGAGAATCTGATAGATGTAGCTCAGGCAGGATCGGTTCTTACACTCAAGTCTCATGAATCAGTGAGCCCCGACCTACATCGATTGGAAACTGTCCTTGCACAGGCTGCATCTAGATAATAATATTTTATTAACTAATATCTTCATCAAAAATGCCATGCATAATTTATAGAAGTTCTGTCTAGTCTTTATGTATCTCTTGAGTTGCCGCTCAGCCTTATACTTCAAAGGGTTGTAATTGGTTAGAGCTCCACCATCTAATTAATTGAGAAGCCTATCACATGCGGTCGCGTAGCGCAAGGCTGACCGGATCCTCTTAAAAAATTCCACCCCAGTCAACATTTCGTCCAAGCCAGAATCCGCAACCTTACTTTGGTCGAGACAAACGACAATAATGACGCCGCCCCAAGACAAAGAAATGCAGGATCCCTCATCCTCTTCTGAGAGCGAGTCCCAGTTCGAGTCGGAAGACGAAGCTCCCCAGAAGAAGCCGAGCATTGCGCTCTACGACAAGGACTCGGACGAGGAAGAGTTGGAACGGCTTGTTCTAGGTAACAAGGCGGGCTTCCGCGCACAATTGTTCAAGGATGGTGAACTCTTCGACAGTAGCCGGAACGCAGAGGGCAAAGAGCTTCAACTTGTGGAGCAGGACACTGCTGGATTAGAAGATATCGACGATGCGGATCTTTTCATGTTCGACACAGGCTCTGGGCCAGGCGCAAGTGCAGAGATAGCAAAGGCTTCAAACCCCACAGACGACCACGCTCCAGTTTGGGAAGATAGCGACGACGATAGGCTGGCGATTTCATTGGCTGGGGCTACCCGGTTGCGAAAGCTACGAAAGACAGAGGCCGAGGATCTCGTTAGCGGAACTGAGTACAGCAGAAGATTGCGACAGCAGTATCTTCGACTAAACCCTCTTCCGGTGTGGGCACGGGAAGCAGATGGACGACCTTCAAAGCGCAGACGATCATCCGCTGCATCTGATTCATCAGCGGACAGTGATGGTGACCCTGAAATTTCTGCACAGCCTCTTGACAAGTTCCTCCGCGACGTCAAGAGCTTGGCTGGAGCTGGATCGGCAAAGAAGCGACGTCTTCGACCCGAAGTCATCGACATTCAGCGAACAAGAGAAATCCCAGACAAGCACAAGGCACCGGTTGGCTGCCTTTCCTTCCACCCCGAGTACCCAGTCCTCCTCTCCTCGAGTACCGCCTCTGTTCTTTATCTCCACCATATTGCGCCCGCCGCTCATCCTACACCCAATCCCCAGTTGACATCAGTACAAGTCAAGCAAGTCGATGTTCGAAGGGCCGAATTCCTATATCCCAAGGGCGACAAGGTGTTTTTTGCAGGGCGACGAAAATACTTCCACCACTGGGACCTCAAGTCGGGAGCGGTGCAGAAGACGACGCAGATTCTCGGACATGGGCTGGAGCACAAGACCATGGAGCGGTTCAAGCTCAGCCCGTGCGGACGATACATGGCGATTGTGGCATCTACGAAGAAGGGCGGCGGTATTATCAACGTTTTGAACACGACATCCATGCAGTGGATCGCCGCCGCCAGACTGTCAAGTCAAAATGGTATTGCCGACTTTGCTTGGTGGAGCACTGGTAACGGCATGACTATTCTGGCTAAGGATGGTCAGGTCGGCGAGTACAACATGGAAAGTCGCTCGTTCCTGGGAGTGTGGCACGATGAGGGTTGTATCGGAGGCATCGTCCTCGCCCTCGGCGGTCATCAGGGCCCAGCTGCACTTGGTGAGGATCGCTGGGTTGCTGTCGGCTCCAGCAGCGGTATTACCAACATCTACGACCGTAACGAGCTTATCATTCCCAAGTCGGACGATGTGACTGTCAAGGAGCGACCAACGCCCAAGCGAGTTCTCGAGCAGCTCGTCACCCCCATAACACACATCGCCTTCTCGCCAGATGGGCAGCTCATGGCTTTTGGAAGCCAACACAAGAAGGACGCACTGCGGTTGGTGCATCTCCCTACTTGCACGGTGTACCGTAACTGGCCCACGGAACAGACACCCTTGGGAAGGATCACGGCGGTTACGTTTGGTAACCAGAGTGATTTGTTGGCTGTTGGTAATGACACGGGAAAGATCCGGTTGTGGGAGATTAGGAGTTAGGTATTTAATGGACACTAAAATGGCGTATGAACATCTGTAACCCTAGTCCTTTCTCTGCCTTACACGGGTGATTTTTCCAATCCCTAACTCTGTCTCTAGCTTGTCATCGTTGCGTAGTAACATTCTAGATACCAGAATGTTTCCTTCAACGGAGTTCGTAGCGGGCTACCCTTGGGCAGCCCGCGCTTCGGAAAGATAACATTCTTCTCCTTTGTGTAGTGAGCAAGGTCCTTTCGGCTCTTGAAGAACTTGGCTCTGCTAGGCTCGTTCTCACACTCCAGGAACTGCTTAATTTTCACATTGATGCTTTTGAGTTGCTGGAGCCTGGTACGAGCTTCTCGTCGACGGAGCGAGCCATGGCTGGTGTTTGCTTCAGGGTTCTTAGGGCTTGTTGGTTGACTATTGATGTATTGCTTCCCGGATTAACTCAGCCTGTAGTTCGTGGGAATGGATGAGTGAAGAGATAAGAGAAAATCTGGAAAAGGAAGATGGCGGTGCCCTGAGCCGCGTTCACAATGCGAGTAACAAAACGGCAGTGCAGATAGACGGTAGAATGAATGGCCTAGCATCATTTCATTCTTACATGGGCCTACTGTACGTTGCCGTCCTCCCAAGCGCACGTTACCGCAGGGTGCATGTCTGCTATTATTTTTCTTATGTAGTTGACTATCTCGTTCTTTGGCAATGTTTCTCTGCGTTGTTTCCATCATATTCGAAAAATAAGTGACGTGGACCCGGCGAAGATGATCAATATCAAGACCAGTGTAACAGTGTTCAAAAGTATACCAGTTCTCATGTGACATTAGTATACTGCAAATGTATATGTTGTTTCTCCATAGGCTGATACTGGGAATATCGTGGGCCCAGGTCAGGGCGTGCTGTCGAGAGTTTTTATATATGAAACATGGGCTTCTGTTTGTTTTAAACTGTTTAATTAGAATTTCTGCACCGAAACAGACTTTCAAAATCTGTAAGGGAGCACAATATGACAAAGGCAGGCCATGCCCTACCCAGCACAACTTGATAATATTTACTTTATTTATACCAGGCAGGGTGAGCAACAACAGGAACCAGCCAGCCTTGCGTCTATTTCAATACGATCTTTATATTTGGATCAATAACCGTGGTATATCTAACATCAGCTGATCGGCTTCCGTAGCTCAGTTGGTTAGAGCGTCGTACTAATACTTCATACCGAGTATCCGGTGATGCGAAGGTCTCAGGTTCAAGCCCTGGCGGGAGCATTGTCTCTCAGCGCCTATCAGCTGCTTATGCACATTGCTTTTTTACTGTTTTCCAAGGAGGTAGTAGGTAGTAGTACTTGGTATATTATATATACATACATACATACCCACCTGCCTATGGATTTATGATATTATCCTTCTCTTTTGAGCTTATCGCGAAGTTCTGGAGCAGTGTTGCGTGTATTTATTACCTGAATGGGAAATCGCAGTAACGGGAGGGAGTACCCGCCCGAGGAAGTACTAGCAGTGGCTTCCTGACCAAAGAGAGTTTACTTAAACTTCACTGGAACGCAAAATGATGCTAACTTGGTTATCTACGGGAATGTTAATTGCTTTATGTCTCACCCTTCTCAGCCCAGCTAAATCTTGCAGGCAAGACACGGGATACACAGAGACGCAGAGTTCAGCTGGTACGTGGCAGCGGGTGGCTTGCTTATATTGTCGTAAAGAGATTCATATTCAGCCAGCCATGTAATATCAGGACAATATCACTAGCATATCAGGCCTCAGGTTAAGTATCATAAACTTAATCTACAGGCACAATCAAGTGACAACTATACGGCATGTTCTTACTGACTTACAGGCGTTTGTAGCAATGTAATGACGGCGCCTTCCTCGACATCGGAATATCTAGCTCATGCTGGTGGTGGGTTGTTTACTTCATTTACATTGCGCAATTGAGACCCGGCCATACTAACATATCATCTTGACTGCTGAACATTGCCAGCAAATCACAAGCAGATGCACAGCACCAAATGCTGGTGAGGCCAGCCGATGGTGTACAAAAGTTTCCAGGTGGCTTACTAACCGGACGAAAGCCGAGCGAATAGACTAGGCAGTAATATTGCCGGTTCCGATTCCCTTCACGAGAAACATACGGACGCGTAAAGGCATGGAGCCAGCCCTTGAAATGGGAATCGCCTGAAACATGCTATGGCATGATATACCCCGTCATGAGATATAATTATACATATGCCGGTTGCTGTAGGGTAGGGAAGGTCAATGTGCCTGAGCCGAGATTACGGGAAGAATCGGGAGGGTGGTAAATATGAGGTCGAAAGTAAGGTCATATCTCAGACGAAAGATGCTCATTGATTAGAAGAAAGCCGGAACCCCCCTTGGTATGAAAGGGGGCAATGGGTGTGGGCGTAAGGGCATCGAACTTGGACGAATTAGTTGTACGAGGAATTAGCTTACAAGGCCCCAACATGACCGGAAGATAACATCAGGAATCCAACAACAACTGAAGGGATGGTAAGTTGGTGACGTAGGGACTGGCTTATCCAAGAAAAATCCGTGCATAGTTGCAACACTGTTTACACAAAGTACAGCACGTCTGGCAGGTCAATATATTACTTGGCACACTAGACGATGTTGCCGAGTGATGGCGATTCATTGGTAAGATGATATACATAGTTCGGAGTCATCCTGCAGCTCAATTGCAGCTGATTGCTCTTAAGAGTTGGCAGCCTATCCTGGCGTCCACTCAAATTGTCGATGTTTAATTGATGTGCTTGGTAGGGGCCCAAGGTTTCGAGGCTTGAGCTGTGGTTGGCCAGCTATTTTGCCATCTTCCGACAACCTGCTATGGACAGAATATTGCCGGGACAGAGCGAGCATGCAGCATCTGGCAAACAAGGATCGGGAGATGGAATTGGAAAAAAGCAAAGGGATATCATTTGATCCAAGGGAAATCCGCAGCCAACCAGTCTACCGGTGTCAAAAAAGAAACCTCAACAGGGCTGGCTGACGTGGAACTGGCTGGTTAACTGGTCATATGCCCGGAACCTGAGGGCAGCTGTGTGTGATCGCCGTCCAAAGCAGATGTTTATCCCAAGTTCCATTTATTGTAATCAGTAATTAGTGTGCACTCAACTCTGATTAACCGAATGCAAGGGTTTATGCGTGCTTTTACGTGCTTCTCCAGCAACTTGCTCTCAGCGGAAGTAATAAAGAAGCTAAACCGAAAGATGGGGAAAATCTGATCTGAGGAGAGCCGCTAGCAGCAAAGCTCGAGCCGGAATGTGAACCCGGTCTCGCCAAGACCCTGGCATTCTTGAGTCAAACGGAGTCCTCGTACCCGCATCGGACCATGTTTCCAGGGCCAGGGACTGGGGGCAGATGTTCAAGGAATTCCAGTGGAGGTTGACGATACAGGTCTCCACTAGAGGTGCTATAAGCTGCAGCTCAGCCTGGCCTGTAGCCTGTAGGGGGCTTGGGGGCCATGGGTCCATCCATGCTGCAACGGCTTTCACAGCTCTATGACTTGCATTGAAATGGGGGAGGCAGGTGCTGTTGGATCGTACCTACAGTATGGATTTATGTACCTACCTAGGTAGGTATGTATCCATGTATGTACATTACATGTACTCCACAGCAAGAGCATTTCAATCGGGAACCTGGAAGGAAGACAACCTCAGACCGGTCGAAGCCGAGAGATATCACCAAATCAACCAAAGACATCAGGCCACGCCCATCACTCAGACGCCTCAAAATTATTCCTTGAAAAGGCAGCCAGCAGGGTCTCTCGCCCTCCATCCATCTCAACGATTGAACATGGGTCTTGTCGTGGCATGATTGCCAGACCCCAAACCCTGTCTACGAATAACCCACGGAGCTACTTACAAGAACCACCCCCAGCGAAACCCCCTCCACGCCGGCGTGGCCCGGTAGAGGTTGTTGGATCATGACAAGATGACAGTCCACTTTGGCAAAGACTCAGCAAGATACGCCGGGTCTTGAGCAATCTGAGCTGGGGAGTTAGTCGATCCATAGGCCTCATTGCCCACCCCATGCGGCCGGCACGAGATGCGGCACCGAGTAAAGGGCAACAAGAAGCAACCACCTTTAAAAGACCCGCAGCGGCTTTCATGCGCCGTGATAACGGACATAATTATCCTCCCCCCCTCTCGTTTACCAGTGAAAAGCTCATACCCTACCAGTCATTGCCTACAGTAGCTTCGGACGACCTGCTTTGAGACCGGCTACCAGCCAGCCACCTTTATCAGCTTCAACCTTGTTCGAATCTTGTCTGAGGACTTCCGTCTGAATACAGTTCCAGCGCCAACGTGAGCTAGCCTTGGAAACGCTCTGCCGTTCATTATATCATCCATTAACATTTCAATATCCAAGACTTCTCGTCTCCGCCCGCATATCTTAGTCGACCCTTTCG
The DNA here is from genome assembly GCA_013266265.1 of Fusarium sp. NRRL 66182. Classification (NCBI taxonomy): domain Eukaryota; kingdom Fungi; phylum Ascomycota; class Sordariomycetes; order Hypocreales; family Nectriaceae; genus Fusarium; species Fusarium sp. NRRL 66182. The sequence goes on along the minus strand of JABFAK010000124.1, from coordinate 48,466 downwards.
GTTTGCAACCAGCATCCCCGCCGCCGCCTCTAGATTCCTTGTTGGCCTTGGCTTTTTCTCTTTTATCCGGCTCGGCCTCGCAACTGCTTTCTTTTTCTTCTTCGAATCTCTTCGCTGCTGTGCGCTCTTACACCCATTGACCTTTCCCACGGACGTTCTTGCCCTCGGGGACGTCGTAACTCAGCAGTGCCGTACTCAATGGACTATTTTTGTCGTTGAGGATCGACTAATTTCTCTCGTCACACACCACTCTTATACTGCGTATAGAACACTCAGCAAAACGAGCGAGTTTGGTTCAAAATGCCGCTTCGACGGCCAAGTTCAACGGGAGACGGCCTTTCACCCAAGCGCCTGTTTCCGCTTTTAGGTCGGAGAAAGACCCGGCATTCAGATGTTTCCAGTTCCTCCCCAGTTGCTCTGCCATCATCACCAGCATCAACTTCACCTGCTCAAAAGATTGCCAAATCTGGTCTTCGAGTACACGTCCAAGTCAAGTTCGAAAACCCCCACGGGTCTGAGCACGCTCGTGACTACGAAGCTTCACCTAAACTCAAGGTTACGGACCGAATTTGCCAAGCATTGCTTTCACGCCTGCAGCATTGTTCATCCGAGCTTATCACACGCCATGATAGCAATGCTCTTGACCCGCTCCGCAAGCCCCATCGTGATGTCAAGCCACTGCGCTATCGCATCACCTATCGTGTTGAGCGCGATGGTGCCATTCTTGTAGAAAAGTCGCTGCGCTCCTTCCAAGAGTATGAGTTGACTCACGATGATATCCGCGAAGTTGTCGCCGCTACCGACCGTATTGTCGGCCTCTTCTTAGTGCGTCATGACCCCGGCTTCCAATGGACCGAATTCGCCGAGCCCGAAGCTGTCAATCCCGAGTCTGAGACCTTCCGGCCGTGCACCGGCCGGCCCCAATCCATGGCCTGCATCCCCAGATCCCACTTTGTCCATGAATCCCAGTCGTTTGAATTTGTCGCCGGCTATTCTATTGAACTCTTCCTACGCAGCCGTTGCGCTACCCGCTATCCAGAAAACCGGAATGCCTCTATCAAAATCGACAGCCGCCAGCCTTCGCCTCTCCCCCTCCTGCTTGGTGAGGAGCTGACAACCCGCGTTTCTAATCTTATCGTCGACCCTGTCGATGCATGGAAGCGCAAATTCGGCAAGCGCCACAGGACTTGCACCGGCTTAGAAGGCAGTGGTGGCTGTTCGCATATCGAAGATGGAGCTGTGGATGTCATGGTCAAGGTCCGTAACCATCTTGGACCTGACTATACCTATTTCTCCCACCGCGTTCAGACAAGCAAGGTCCTTTTCAACGACCATAACGGCCGCGACTTTGATGAGTTTGCCAACCAGGTCAAGGCGAAACTAGAAAAAGCTCGTGACATGACAGACAAGTCTCTACGCTCTCTGGATGATCTCACTCTCCAGATCCATGAGCTCCGTGGCAAGAACTGGTCTGTTCATGAGCCTCTAGTCGTTCGACTCGATCCCACGGTCACATATTGTCGCCAGACGATTGAAGCCGTTATGGAGCGCCTTCAGACGGGTATCAGCAACGTCCTCGAGCACCACGAGAACTCTCTTGCTACCATGACTGTCCATAAGCGAGGACACCTCATATTTGATGGCTTTCTTGACGGTGCTGGTGGAGATGACACTGTTCATTATGAAAAGTTTGCTAGTGCTGACTTGGAGAGGAAGGCCCTTGAGGCTCACTTGAAGGAGCGTATTCGCTCCGATATCACGATGCTGTGTAGAGACACATGTGCCATTGATTGCCCTGACACGTTATCAAACTTACGCCTCAAAGCAAGCGGAACTGCTGCCTCTTCCGCCGGAGCACTTTCGTCAATCCGACCCCCTCCATCAACTGGAGGCGCATCACCTCTTGTGCCTACACCTTCACTTGTTGCCTCTTCCATCCCTCGTCAGGCTTCTGATGCATCTTTCTCCGGATCTTTCGGTAGTACCCGTTCATCGCACTCGCTCGCTAAAAAGGCTGCCCAACAGAGCCTGAAAGACTCTTTTGAGCCTTTATCGCCCGTAACCTCATCGCCTGATCTGCACCGAGTACCCTCCGGTGTCGGGATGGCCAAGAAGCATGGCTACATGTCTGACTTGATGGCAGACGACGAGAACCAGTCCGAGTCCCCGTCTACTCCAAGCTTGGTGGATACTGATAGCATCAGCCCCCGAGACAGTATTCTCGCAACCCCGCCCAGGGCCACGCCCCAGGATCAGTCCAACGACGGACTTAGAATCATTGATGATGGAAGAAGGATCATCTACCACGAGCAGTCCGACATGGATGCTATTGCGAGCGGGGTAGTAGAGTTCCACCGTCCGATCACCGATGATGAGAAGCCGCATGAAAACCCTGACCTGAGAGCTGCCCACAGATCTCTTGATCCTCACATGCCTGTCCTCTCTGGCAAAGTGAATCATCACGAGTGGAAGCAGGATGACGAAACTGACTCTCAAGGTGAGCCCAAGGCTGAGAGCCCTGTCACTCCTGAGCCTGAGAAAGCAGACGAAGCAAAGGAGGCACTCCCGATTGAGAATATTGTGGGAAAACCTCCCAAGGAAGGGCCTTTTATTCCTAAGGAGCCCAAGGTAGACGCCAATATCGAACAAGTTGTCCAAACTCTCCCAGTCACGGAATCTCTCAAACCTTCTGTTGCCAATCAGCCAGAGATTCACCAGACTTTCCAACAAGACCAGTGGGAGAAGGCAACTCATGAGCACTCGACTGAAGTCGAAGCAAGCACAAAATCTGAGACAAGTTTCAGCACCACGCCGGCGGCTAGCATTCGTGACGATAATGAGACAAGAGGCATTGCTGCTCACGACCAGCCTTCTGAACTGCAGGAAAAGCAGACCGAGTCACCCAGTGAACCTGAAGTAGAGACGGCCAAGGTCACCCCTGTTGATGCTGAGAAATTCCCAACATATAGTGACTCTGGCATCTCTATGGACGAGGAAGTGAAGGACGAGGAACCTCAGACCAAGATCGTGGCACAGCATGGAGAGGATGCATCTACTCATCTTCTAAGCGAAGAAATCACCAAGACTTCTGTTTCTTCCGAAAGGTTTGAAAAGGCAGGGGAACAAAACACGGTTGCAAATCACGAGGTAGTGGCCACTGAACCTGCCTCTGAGAAGACTGATACCTTTCTCGATACAGTTCCTGAGGACAACCTTCTTGAGCCTGCTGTAACTGTTGCCGAAGATAGTCAAGTGATTTCAACTGAGCTACCGAAGCCTCAAGAAGAGCTCACGCCTCTTGATAAACGCCCCTACCTGCCAACAATTGCCTCCGATTTCCGGGAGAGGATGCCGTCTAGAGAGGATTTCTTCCCTCTTCCTCCAGTGCCAGAGAAGGAAAAGGAACAAGATGATGCCGACAAGCCATTCGACACCTCTGACTTCTCTACCTCACTCACTCGACCTCGAGCACGACCTCGCACCAACACTCTCCCTTCACGACCTTACTCCACAGCCTTGACTCTCGAGATTAATGTCAATTCTTACGATCCTGACCAGGAATACTCTCCCGTCGAGGATGCTCCCAACAGCGCCAACAGTGCCAACAGCGCATGGAGCAGAGAAGCCTTCCATCGTCGTCAGGCATCGGCTGGCTTCGTCGGTTTATCCGAGCAGCGTCGCCTACACAGCGGAGGCTTCCGCAGCGCTCTTATGCCATACCGTTGGCAGCAGATGCGCCACGAGCAGGCAATATGGGAGGGGCGTCCAGGTACCTCGCATAGCGAGCATTAAACTTGAATCCTTGGAATTCAGAGGGTTATGCTGATTTGGAGACTCGCGAGGTTTGGAGCAATCCACTACATATAAGCAAGAAAGAAAGAAGAAAAAGAAGAAGAAAAGGCGTGCAGAAGGGAAAGGATAGAAAGTGCTGGGCTAATATATCCCAAGATATAGCCGGCGATGGCGTTTGATTTTCGTAACGTTTCTATATGCACTTATAGCATAGACTGAACGCGCAACATTATGCAGAGGATACCATTTCAAACATATTATATAACGATTGTATTCGACCAAGACCTGTGTAAAGTCATTTTAAGTCGCTAACGCTTTTCATCACGGGACAACCCTCTGGTCGTCTTCCCATTTACCAGTGTTCCCATCAGTGCCTAGAGTGGTCAGAGTGCAGACATTGATGGCGCCCAGCTCATTCGGCTAATGTCCTGCGTAACCATTCAAAGCCATTTGAGAGTCGTGTCCTGGACAAGCGATGTCGATATTCCACCATAGATCTTTCTCATAGCCGATGGCGTAGTGCAGTCCGAGCATATTGAGCGCCGACTTGCTGTGGGTGTAGACACCCATAGCTATCGTTGTGGTGATAGGTTATAGGGACAACCTTCAAGGTTAGACACTCCTCACCACGTGAACGGATTATGACCTCGAGGCCGGTATAAGACTGACTACTCTTCAGGAAGTGTCATGAGCCGGGGTTGGCTGACACATCATGGGAGGTTGGGTTACCAAGTCAAGGCCGAATATGTCGAGTTATCCTGCCTGTAGGTGATTCGTTGTGACTTATAATCAGTGCGGTTGGATTGTGTCAATATTCACTGCGCGGATGTTGCGTTTACGGACCCTTGAAATAAGTTTTGGCTCCAGCCTGGCACATCAGACAAGTTCAGCGTCTCCAACATCAACTAGATATTTTGCACCAGACCATCTTAAGATGATGACATCGCCATTCACAGCAGGCAAGGTAGTATCGGCGTCAGTTCCTTTGCCGTGGACATCTCTGTCTCTAAGCATGCGAACAAAGACAGCCGTGTCGAGGTCTGGCGAGTCAATCATGCTGATATTACCCGCCGTGTCGTTGAGGTTCTGCAGCTGCTGGGGGAAAGAAGCTAGGAAGGATGAGAGGTAATGGTTATGCAGAAGAGCCTGATGTCTGGTCGCGTACGCTACTTCTGTTGGAGAGAGCCTGTCTCTGAGCTCTTGGCTTGAGAGATAGTGGAGGGTATGCTTGTCGATCTGGGGAGAGTCAGCTTTCTGTGTCAGAGCCAGCACATCTACCTAACTTACTTTTGCGATGCGCGCCCGTAGAAAGCTTCTTACGAGAAACTTGTATCGCTCAAGTTCTGTCTGAATAACAATGAGGGCAAAGTTGGTCTTGGGATCCATGTCGCCCGTCATGTCCTCGACCTTTTCGATCTGCGTCTTTATGCGTGCATTGACGCGCTCAAACAAGCCGTCTGTTGGCCATCTACAGACTATAAGTAAGTACGACACTCTCAAGATAGATAAGTGACGCCTTACTCAAGAAGCTCAGGGGCTGAACGCTCGGCGATCCAGAGACGCGTCAAGGCCTGCAAGTCACGCGTTTCGCTGGGGACGCCATGAGATTCAGGGTCGACTTGGCGAAGGATATCGTCAATGTCCATCTTTTAGGAGCTCGATTATGTGATTTAATAAGTGTTGTAGTAGGGAGTGAATGAGTCAAGTAGAACAAGTTAAGTTATGGTGGGGGAGTGATGTTGAAGTACCGTTTCTGTGGGAGCGGGGCCATTACCTACCTATTTTGACCCCCGCCATTCGACGTCTGCTGTACCTAGGTAAGTATTCTCACCTCTATCAACAACCAAAACAAAGCGAAGACGATAAAAGTTTAAGGGTGGGTCAAAGGAAGACTCTGTCACCAGTTGTTGAACTGAAACTTTCTCTTGTAGTGCTGCTAAAAATGTTATATAATTTAGTAGAGCAGATCATATCACTAACAATGCATCGGCCTTTCTGACCTATATCCTTATATTGTTGGAGATTACATACATGTCAACGCATGAGTGAGAAATGTAGAACGCTGATAAGAAATAGCCACATTTCTTTCTTATACCGTTGTCTAAAATCTGATATACACCGAGCTCCATAGCTTGTAACAGCAAAAATGTCCTTACGATAAGTCCCAACTTCTTCTTTTTTTCAGTGACTCTATTCGAGTATACTGTTACAGTCCAGGCCATATACTTTGCCAACAACAAGGCGGCGGGCCATGATAAGCGTAAGTAGCCCGAAATTTGGAGAGGTGAATTATTGCACTTTCTTGAGGGGCTTGTGAGCTTCTCGTTGTGCCGTTTCGTAACCATTGACTCGTCCATATGCCCACTTGAGAAACGAGGAAGAGATGGTGACCAGACTAGCAGAAAAGGTGAAGAGCATGACCCGCTGAGACGTGGAAAGAAGCTCAAATAGGGGGTATGGGTACCTAAAAACATGTAAGCACTGTCCGCTGGGACGCGGAACAGCGTGAAGCAACATACCATCCATTGTGGCTAAAGCAAAGCTCAACCCAGTACCAGTAGGCAAATGCAACGACTGTGCTGATTGCCATGACTGCATACGTCGGGATAGTCCACGGAGGACTAAGGAGAACAAGATCCAGAGTCAAGAGTACAGCAGGCGCAAGGTGGAATCCAATATCAGGCATGATATCCAAGCGAAAGCCATCAGGCATGAGCAGCTTGGGATCAATAAATCTCAAGCCCCAGTACAGAATCGAGATGACAAATTCTAGAGGGGTAGCAAGAACTGCAACAGCATTCTTTGCTTGGAATAGCGAATAGTTTAAGCTAAGATCGGCCAAGGCCCCGAGAACAAAGGCAACGAGAGATGCTGTGAGGCCGATGATGGTGAGGAACTGAAAATGCCAGCCATAGGCCACGGCGAAGGGCGTATCCCAGATGGTTAGGAAGTAAAAGCTGTAACTGAACGAGGTTATACCAGTGAGGTGGAGCAGAAGCGAGGCGGAACGAGAGGGCGACGTGAGTCGCTGAAGCGGATGGCGAGCTGCCATCTTGACTACCAGCAGTATATAGTCAGTGTATCAAATTGTCAAAGTGAGGTTATCCAATGTGAAATATGGTTGTTAGACGTAAAAGGCACAGAAGGAGGCTGATTGAATGACCAAAGACTAACGAATTTATACTCCATTATTCATATGCGATATAAAACAAGAAACTGATGCCCTTTGACCCGTCTTCGGAGCCGGAGCCTCGGAGCTCATGAGAGCCCGTCATGATATGACCTCAATGTGGACCTCGGTTCCTTTCAGGAAGCTTCTCAGCATGGTGGGACTGATCATCAGCCACATTTCAAGGTCGTGCCACACGAGGCTTAGTTTGTCCAGACAACAACACTTGCGACTTATCGATAACCCCAGTCGCAAAAGTGTAAACCAACATAACATCTCTCAGCTGTCGCAATATCCTCCTCGTCCCAATCAGAACCCTGGAACGGGCACTTGAATGAAGATGACTACAGAAGAAGATGACAATCGCTCGCAGAAGCGAAGCCATTCCGAGTTTCGCGACGATGCTTCAGGTGCCAAATACCACCCTCAGCGTTCCCATCAGTGATACTGACAGACCCCTAGACAGCTCCTCCGACGATGACATGGGCCCTCAGCTGCCATCCCAAGCCCCCAAGAAGAAAAGACGAGTCCTTCCCCACGAAAAGCTCTACGTCGCTGCCTTGCCCAAGTCAGCTCGTTACTCCAAGTCCCTGATGCACAAGGAGCAGATCCTCTTTGCGACATGGACCCCATTGACCGAGTTCCTCATCACCTCTTCGATAGACGGCGTTGTTAAATTCTGGAAAAAGATTGCTCAAGGCATCGAATTTGTCAAAGAGTTCAAAGCGCATAATGGAGAAATCAAGTCGGTCTCTGTGAGCAAGGATGGAAGAAGCTTTGCGACTGCTGGCGAAGACGAAACGGTCAAGATCTTTGATGTCATCACATTCGATCTGCTATCCATGATTTCGCTCAACTACGCTCCCAATTGCGTGTGCTGGGTTCACCCCAAGGGCGCGTCCTTACCACTCCTCGCCGTCTCCGAAGAAAAGAAGCCCCTGATACACATCTACGATGGAAGAGGAGAGAAGGAAGAAGCTATTCACACCATCAAGGGCCTGCATCGAAAGCCTGTACATCTGATGGCGTTCAACGAGGCATACGACTGTGTTGTATCCGCAGATGAGGGTGGAATGTTGGAGTATTGGCGACCGAGCGGCAACTACGAAAAGCCCGAGGGCGTCTTTGAGTACAAGAGCGCAACCAACCTGTTTGATTTCAAAAAGGCTAAATCGGTGCCGTCAAGCCTTTCAATATCCCCCAACGGCAATAGCCTCGTGGCTTCCTCCTTGCCGGACAGAAAGATTCGGATGTTCGACTTTGCAACAGCCAAGTTGCATCGCGAATACGACGAATCTCTCCAGGTTCTTGAGGAGATGCACCGCTCGGGAATAGGGGCAGCCAAACTAGATAACGTCGAGTTTGGCCGGAGGGCCGCCCATGAAAGAGATGTTGAGTCGCAGACGCTCAAGTTCAAGTCCAACGTCATATTTGATGAGTCGGGAAACTTTATCATCTACGGTTCCATGCTGGGGATCAAGGTCCTTAATACATATACGAATCAGGTGGTCAAGGTATATGGCAAAGAAGAAAACTTTCGCGCTGTCAACATTGCCATCTACCAAGGTCAACCTCAGAAGAAGGGGATAACGACGGTAGAAATGGGAGCTTCCAGCAACCCGCTCCTTCAAGAAGCAGAGTCTCGAGACCCGATCCTGGTAGCAACTGGTGTTGGAAAGGTGCGGTTCTACATGTTTTCAAACGAGGAAGACATCTCCAAATCGACACGAGATATCCAGAATGAGAAGCCGACAATGCTGGGCCACAAGAAGGACTCGCAGACCAAGAAAGCTGAGACTGGCACTGGCGCCATTCTTCATACGACGTACGGAGACATCCACATCCGCCTCTTCCCTGATGCCGCACCAAAGGCTGTTGAGAACTTTGTGACACACTCCAAGAGCGGCTACTACAACAACACAATCTTCCACCGTGTAATCCGAAAATTCATGATTCAGGGCGGAGACCCGCTTGGCGACGGTACTGGAGGTGAGAGTATATGGGGACGCGAGTTTGAGGACGAGTTTAGCAGTCTCAAGCACGACAAGCCATTTACTGTGAGCATGGCCAACGCGGGACCCAACACAAACGCCAGCCAGTTCTTCATCACGACAGAGAAGACAGTAAGTCAGCTTCAATGCCTTTGAGATGATGATTTGCTAACGTTGAACAAAGCCTTGGTTAGATGGGAAGCACACTATTTTCGGTCGTGCAACGCAGGGATTCGATATTATTCATAAGATTGAGAATGTGCGGACGCACAAGGAAAAGCCGGAGGAGGATATCAAGGTGCTCAATATTGATATCATATAGTAATTCACCGCATTAATGGGTGCCAGGACTCAACACCAGAGGGGGCGGGATAGTATGTTACATGTAGGTCAAGGTGCGAGTATGAGAAAAGCTAGGGGTACATAAGAGACAAAAATACTATACCAGGCATCGAACATCTCAAGTACTAAGTAAAGCTAAAGCCAGACTTTGGCCCAATAAGTAACAGTCTGTATCCCAAACTTCCAGTCTTAATAAAGTTTGACTGATCTTTGGAATAAATATAACTCTCGCCCTTTTACAGCTTATAGGGTCTCCCATCTCTATCCTTCCCGTCACTTCCCTTCCCTTCCCCAGGGGTATTAATAGAGGGGATGGGGCTTTCTGCTTTATACCACCAGTAAGTAAGTGAATATAATACATAAAAAAAAATCGACTGTATATTACCTAGAGGTAGTATAATACTAAAGATATAGCAAGAGAGATATAAAATTGTGTTGGGGACTTGCCGTACCTACTGCGCCTCTGGGGGTTAGAGCAAGGGACCCAGAGAACGCAGCACTTGTGCCGACATCTTAGATGTCGTAGACAAGCATTTGCACCGGATACTCCGCCCTTGACGTCTTGTGGTAGGTCTAAAAGCCAGGACGGACAGAAGACTTGAACTTGTAGTGCAGAGAGAGATTCGTCCTCTATGTTATCTCGGGACTTTGGAGCGCCTGACGGATAACCTCTGTGCCTAGAAAGCCGGTCGAGTCTCCTACAACGGGCTTCATGGTGGGGATTTGAGCTGTAGATGTCGAACGGGTTTGGCATTTGGGTTGTCGTTGAGTTGCGTACGCCTCTCGCCTACCGAATGAGTGACCTTGTCGCGATTTATATCTTCTTTCTAAGTGGAGGTCATGGAGTGTACGAGAGTTGACCGAACATGCCCCATGCGGTGTCGTTTATCTACGGGGAGTATCGCCGACGTCGTATCTACCTACGTTGAAGAGCCAGCCTCGATTCCTCCCGTAGTTGAAGGCCTAGGCTAGATCAATCTCAATTCACGAATGAAGCTCGTTGAGGCTTGGATGCTACGAATCCGGCATGGAAATTGAGATCCATTTCTGTAGGTCCACAAAGGAATAATATTCTCCTGCGTATTACAGATGACTAGAACTCTCCTGCAGAGAATCAAACACGGGTCTTGAGCGCAACAAGCTTATATACTGACCACTGTTATGACGATTTCATCTGACATGTTCCACATCTTTTTAGGGGTTCTCATATAGGTTCGTATTGTATCAAGAAGCTAATGGGAGACAATGGTTACACCATGCTGTCTGTTTGCTTGTACACGCAAGAACAATCAAAAGCCTAAAGCCATGGGTAACTTGGTTAACCAATTGAGATAGGCGACTCAATCTCGTGCATGATCGTCCTACGAATGTTGTGTTGGTGATTGTGTGATAGAATTCTGAAGTCTCGCATTCATTCATCACACAACAAAGAAGTTTCAGCCCAACGGTGAATCCAAACGTTTTTATTAGTCTAGTCTAGTCTAGTCTAGTCTAGTCACAATTTTCCCCACCTCTTCTTTTCCAATCGAGGTGAGTCAAGCTAAGCAATGAGTACCCTGTTCTTTGCTGGGATCGCACAGTCAGAACGTGTATCCCCGGGATCGCTGCTAAACCGGCCGGGAAGGGCAGGGCAAAGGTGGGCAGCTCCTCCAATCAGTCGCGGGGCAATCGCAAACATGAAGTGACTTCTTGCACATTGACACACCGACGCCGGCCGGCGTAAAGGGAAGGGACAGCCCAGGTCAGGGCCTGGAAACTATAATTATATTTTCCCGTCCATTTTATGATATTCTCGTCAAACTTTTAATATCTGTGGTGTTTCTCAGTTTCGCGCAATTCAGTCCTTATATTCATTCATATCTACTTAGGCACTCTGACTTGCCTCCCCTCTACCCCTCCATTACATCACAGTCACCATGTCCTCTCCTTCTGTAAGCCTTTCTCTCGCCATCTTGCAAGCTCTATCTTCTCGCCATCCTACAGGGTGACTCACAGTATCCGCAGTTCTTCATTCCCAACAAGAGTGTTGGTAACCAAGCCGATTCTGAGGACTGGAGAAGTAAGCATCTATCGCAAGCCAGCTGGCCCTCGGCGCATCCTAACCATTTTCACAGTCCGCGGTTACAATCCTCTGACTCCTCCCGATCTGCTCCAACATGAGATCTCCCAATCCCCCGAGTCCAAGAGGACAGTTCTAGAGGGCCGCAATGAGGTTGTCGCGGTCGTAAACGGCACCGACGAAAAGCAGCGACTGCTCGTCATCATTGGCCCTTGCTCCATCCACGATCCTGCCGCCGCGCTCGCCTACTGCGATCTTCTCTTGAAGGAGAAGCAGAAACATAAAGATGAGCTTCTCATTGTCATGAGATCTTACCTCGAGAAGCCACGCACAACTGTTGGGTGGAAGGGTCTGATCAACGACCCCGATATCGACGGTAGCTTCAAGATCAACAAGGGCTTGCGCATCTCCCGACAGCTCTTTGTCGACCTTACTGCCAAGGGCATGCCTATTGCCAGCGAGATGCTTGATACTATTTCTCCTCAGTTCCTCGCCGACTTACTTTCTGTTGGCGCTATTGGTGCTCGTACAACTGAGAGCCAGTTGCACCGGGAGCTTGCCAGCGGCCTGAGCTTCCCCGTCGGCTTCAAGAATGGAACCGATGGCTCTTTGGGCGTCGCCATCGATGCCATTGGCGCGGCCCAGCACCCTCATCACTTCCTTTCCGTTACAAAGCCTGGAGTTGTCGCCATTGTCGGCACTGAGGGCAATAACGACTGCTTCGTTATCCTTCGAGGCGGGTCCAAGGGTACCAACTTTGATGCTGAGAGCATCGCCGCCGCCAAGGAGGCGCTGAGCAAAAAGAATGTACGACAACGGGTTATGGTTGACTGCAGCCACGGTAACTCTTCCAAGAACCACAAGAACCAGCCTAGGGTGGCTGCCGATATCGCTAGCCAGATCTCCAAGGGTGAGGATGGTATTCTAGGTGTGATGATTGAGAGCAACATCAACGAGGGTAAGCTGCGGCGTTTACGCAATTATCTATGTGCTAAGGCTTTACTAATATGTCAAAGGTAACCAAAAGGTTCCCGCCGAGGGCAAGTCGGGACTCCAGTACGGCGTAAGCATCACTGATGCTTGCATTAACTGGGAAGACACTGTCTCTACGCTCGACACTCTTGCACAGGCTGTGAAAGACCGCCGCAAACTCGCGAGCTCTAACGGGGTCTAAACCCGGAGCTTTTGATAGGAGGAATTGAGATTGCCGTATTGGATGCAAAACAAAAAGCTCCTTGGAATGGGACTGTATTTCATCGTAACCACGAATTTGGGTTGAGGTTTGGAGTTTTACGGTTTGTAAATTAAGGGATAGATACGCAGCACGCATGAAAAAGAAAACTCTCGAATACAAGTCCGATTGGTTGAAATGCCCTGTGTTTTGTTACCTGATTCAGTAATTTACTTATTTCCCCGGCTACCAAGCTCAGGTATAATGTACTGTCTGATTGACCAAGATGCACTGTGGCGCAGACTCTCGAGCGCATACATCATGTCCTAACCACACTGTACAGCTTCTTCTAACTGGCAGCATCCAACTATCTAACGTTAGGTAGCTAATCTTACCCTTTCACCCACTTCTTTATCAAAGACACCTTTTTTTGCAGACGCTATCCAATCGCATCTTTTGCATCTACATACCTCATCAAACCAGGGAATTTATTCCAATCTCTATAGACAAAGGAGACGCGGGTCGACATCGAGGCGCGAAGATGGCACGCGATTATTCACCCCCGGAGTCGCCGCTCTCATCGATGGACGAGTCAGAACAGTACGAAGAAGATGGCCACGACTTCGATGAGTCAACCTTGCGACCTTCAAAGCGTCAGCGACTCGAAGCCGGTTCAACAACGTCATCAGCCGTTGTCCCTGACGCCGAGCCGGAACCCGTACCAGAGCCTGACCCCCTCGAGGGCATGTCGGACGTCTCATCTGACACGTCGGGTGATATTCCTAGCTCTCCTATCAACGCGCGTCTCGATGAAGAGGATTACCAGGAACAAATTACGGAATGCCTGTGGGAAGGCTGCGGCGCGGGCGACCAAGGTAACATGGACAAGCTAGTTGAACACATTCACAACTCGCATATCGAAAACCGGCAGAAGAAGTACCTCTGTGAATGGAACAGCTGCACCAGAAAGGGTCTTCCTCATGCGAGCGGTTACGCGCTCAAGGCGCATATGCGTAGCCATACCAGGGAGAAACCCTTCTACTGCTATCTGCCAGGTATACCCCATCCTCGTCATTTTGACAAGGCTTCCTCCTAATTTCATCGCAGAGTGTGATCGATCCTTCACAAGATCCGATGCGCTGGCCAAGCATATGCGAACAGTCCACGAGACGGAAGCCCTCCGTCCATCTGATCCTGTGCCCAAGTCGATGCAGGCTGGGCCCTCAGGCAAGGGAGGCAAGATCAAGATCATCATGAAGACCAACCAGCAATCGCAAGGCCCTCACGACGATCCCGATGATATCGCCAATGGTGACGAACTAAACGCCGAGTACTTTACCGCCTTGACGGACGAGCTCTTTGCACCCGAGGAACTCGAGTACCCTGTCGACAAGCTCTACAGAAAGTGCTACTGGGAGAACAAGTGGGCCGAGGAAATTGGCGAGTCACTCAAGAGAGAGTGTAAAGAATGGGAAGATGTCTACTACAGGGAGTGGCTGGAGAAAGAGGTTCTTCTCGAGCAGGTGATCAAGAGCGAAGTGAACTGGCACGAACGGCGACAGGCTATCCTAACTGGAGCTGCCGATGTACACGTCCCTGGAGCTGTAGACAGTGTGGAAGATGACAAGACAAACGTTGCTGCTGCCGAGGATGAGAGCGCAGAACCTGCTAATGGGACAAAAGCGGAAGAAGTAGCAGCATAAAGAGAGCTTCTATATCGAAAGGCTGCACATTTAGAACCGGCTGCACGGTCAGCTTGAGGAGCGTTGTATTATTAAATTTACATCGAAGGGAGTTGGTGGAGTTGGTTACGCGGGCTTCCTGAAGCTTTACACAGTACACATCGATAGATGTCTGATACAATCGAAGAAATAATGACTTTATTCCAGAAGACAAATATATGCACACCCTGACATATCTACAGAGCCTTCTTCTTGGCTCGGTACGACTGCGAATTTTTGAAGGGAAACCCGCTCGTGCTCTGATCAAACTTGTGATATCGGCTCGTCATGGCCTTGTCGCCAGCAAACATAACGCAGTAGAGTCCAAAGGCCGCAAAGACAGCGCTGCCCGTGCACCCAAGCAAGAATCCCGTCTCGCCCGTCCAGGCGTAGCGGCTGTAGCAGTGGAATGCGCTCGTAGCGTGGTATAATGTGGATATGAGGACCGCGGCGGAGGCGTAGGGAGATGGAGCACCGTCAGGAGCGTCTGTTATAACGTCAGAGATGATGCGACCTAGGGGAGTCGAGATATGCTACCATTTGGAGTAGTATCAAGAGGAAGAACACCTGAGAGAACGACTACGATAAGGCCCAGAGTGACAAGAGAAAAGCCAAGTGAGCGGCCAAAGTATATCTCGAGAGCTGAGAGGGTGTCAGTGGCTGGATGATGTGTTGTAGAGTACACAGCTCACCAGTAGAGACCTCGCCCTCGGGCCGGAGAAGAGAACCGACAAAGGAAGGCCAGAGGATGAGAGGCAATGCTTGGGTGCTCAGCCAGACAAAGTTTCCGTAGCTGTAGGAAGCGATGGCCTATGGGTTTGTTAATGAACAGTTGTGATCGGTAGCTAGTGTAGTCAAGCACGTACGCTCATTGTGAGGATCTGGGCATGTATGTACCGAGAATGAATCTATTGATGCGAGTTACAAGTTGAATTGATCAATCGTAGAAGTTGTAGGCTGGTGATAGTGGCAGGTGGCTGTATATGTTGAGCTGTCATGGACTCGTGGTTTTCAACGTCGAGATCTCGTACCATGCCACTGACGTCACCATGAATTAGAGACAGGTAGAGCGTCTAGGTACCTAAGTAACTACCTTACCTCCGGGGCCATCCATACAGGCAGTAAGATTCCTTATGTAAGCCCCTACAAGAGGCAGCTTATAGAGGCAGCCCCCTATAATTACAGACGCAGCTTATAGGAACAGCTCCAATCGCAAAGGCAACTTGTCAAGGCAGGCTCAGAGAGGCTTAGGCAGCTAGCCTCTATAGTCCACTATAATTTAAGGCATCTAGGCCCTATAGCTATCTCTACAGGTGCTTGTATAAGGAATGGAATCTTACTACCGGCACAGCTAGCTGGGCCTGTATGACTCGCCTGCCGGCCGTATCCGGCGTGTTGGGGCACCTCCCCACCGCGAACCGGACTCGCCACTTCAAAGAAAAGAGCCGCCTCTTCCTGGGGGAATCTGGATTCTAGGCCGATCTCGCTGGCCCACTGTCCGCTGAGGAAGTAGAAAAGCCATTGCAAATCCTAACGTTTTTATTGCATGATCTGCCTTATCTCGTCGGCTGATAACTCCGTCTTCGCCGCCTCCGAGCCTCCGAGGAGTTGTACAAAACCAACTCTTGTGTAAGCCATATTGAACCCAAGTCGCTATCAACCACCAACATTACTATTCTTATCTTTCTGCTGTATCTTCAAACTTTTTAAATATTTGATCTATCTCTCAATCCTCTGTTTACAGTCCGCTCTGCTCAAATATTTGGACAAGCTAATTTGTCAGCCTCTTGCGTCAAAGTCCCCCGTAAAAAGTTCCCGAAGGACAGCTTGCGTTCAGCGATTAACGGTGCGCCGCTTGCCACAGAGCATCAGTACAAACTCTACGCTTGACAACTCTTTATTTCCCCTCTGCCTTCCAAAGCGAAATAACGAAACGACCGGCGCAATGAGTGCCATTCTCTCTGCCGACGACCTTAACGACTTCATCTCTCCCGGTGTCGCCTGCATCAAGCCCGTCGAGACCCTCCCCTCCGCCCCGCCCCCGCAATCGCAGTCCCTCGAGACCGAAGTGATCCTCGACGGTCAACAACCCACTAAAAACCCGAACGCGCCCGCCCAGATTTCTCTTACAGACTGCCTTGCCTGCTCTGGCTGTGTCACATCCGCCGAGGCTGTCCTAGTGAGCCTTCAGAGCCATGCCGAGGTTCTTACAACGCTTGATGCGGCGCCAGCCTTGAGGTTGGTGACCGATGACAGTGGCAAGTTTAGAGTGGAGGGTCTGGAGAACGAGGATGCAAAGCTCTTTGTCGCTAGTGTCAGTCCTCAAACAAGGGCCAGTCTGGCCGCGGCATGTGGCGGCGGCGCTTCAGAGGCGGATGCCGGGCACATGCTAAACAACCTGTTTCGGGGTCCCAACGGTATTGCCAGCGGTGGCATGTATAATAACGAGTTTACATGGGTAGTTGACACCAATACCGCGAGAGAAGCCACCCTCGTTCTCGGCGCAGACGAAGTTCTCAACTCCTCGCGACCTTCAGGTACAACTCCAGCCAAACCTATACTCGCATCATCCTGCCCTGGCTGGGTGTGCTATGCCGAGAAGACACATCCTCATGTTCTCCCCCATATCTCAAAGGTCAAGTCGCCACAGGCCTTGATGGGCACACTACTCAAGACAACACTGAGCCGGACACTGGGCATTGCGCCTGGTCGTATTTGGCATTTGGCTGTTATGCCCTGCTTTGACAAGAAACTCGAGGCCAGCCGAGAAGAGTTGACAGAGGAGGTCTGGGCTGAAGGCGAGTCAAGGGGGCGAGGGGTTCGCGACGTTGACTGCGTTATCACAAGCAAGGAGATTCTTATGCTTGCCGACTCAAGAGGACTCGACTTTTTCAACATCCCCAGGACGCCGCCACCAAGCAAGAGCTTAACCCCATTCCCTGATCCGAAGCTCCACGATTTTCTTTTCCCCCGGCAACACCCAGGCAACGTGCCACGTGAGGCCGGTACTTCAGGGGGGCTGCTGTACCATATCTTACAAAGTCGAGCGGCACAAACGCCTGGTGCAGAGATTGTGCATACTCGTGGTCGCAACGTCGATGTCGCTGAATACTCTGTGGTAGTAAATGGCGAGCCTATTTTCCGCGCTGCACGATATTATGGCTTCAGAAATATTCAGAATCTTGTTCGCCGATTAAAGCCAGCCAGGCCGTCCCGAATGCCTGGCGGTAAGCCATTTGGGAGTGCTCGAAAGCCGGCGGGTAAAGCAGCCTCTCTCGAGTACAGTTATGTCGAAGTCATGGCTTGCCCTGGAGGCTGTACCAACGGCGGTGGCCAGATCAAAGTTGACGATCCTGTTGTCATGGAGAGAAAGAATTATTCTGGAAACCCAGGGCCCCAGGAGCAAAAGAATTGGTTGACAGAGGTCGATGAGGCCTATTTTTCTGGGGACGAGGTAGGTGCGGAAGTTGTTGAGAACGGTTCTGCGGAAGTTGTTGGTGGTATTTCCCATTCATACATTAATGATACCCTGGCGCATTGGGCGGAGGTCACAGACATTGGATTAGATAGACTGGCGTTCACAACGTATCGTGAGGTGATAAGCGATGTTGGAAAAGACAAAACCACAGACGAGACGGTGGTGCAGTTGGCTGGAAAGATTGGAGGTGGATGGTAAAGCTTGTCGATAGATATAATCAACTGTCCTTGCCAGCTCGTTGAGCAAAGCCAAACCCTCCCCGGCCACTTCCGTCTGGTCCTCTTGGTGCTCGAATTGGTGTTTGTTGCTGTAATTGCGGCTGCGCGTCTCGGAGTGCCGCACTCCTTCCAGGTGATGAATATTCGGGCTGACGCCTTTGCGGTTGGGACTCGGGCTTTGGTGTGTAATTTGGGTCAAAGAGCTCGCGACCCGAACCTGACATATTCTGTGATCTCCGCGGAGCATCAAACCCACGGTTATCAGATTGACGATTCTCGAACTGGCGGGTGTCGTTGGTCCGGTATCCACCTCTTCCTCGATTACGGCCGCGGCCACTGCCACTGCCACTGTACCCATCTGCTTTCGGCGGGGTAACTGCACGAGGCGACGAGGCTCCTGATGATGGGTTCGACTCTCCAAAGATCTTGGCTCGGGCCTCTTCATACCGCCGCTGCTTTTCCTCTCTGTCGCGTTTCTGCTTGGCGCGAATCTCGTCTGGGTTCATTGGCACTTCCTTCTTTTGCTCATTGTCATCATCAAGAGAGAGTCCAGACATGCCTACCGCAGGATCACGCTTAGCGACAATGGGTTTCCGGCTGAGGACTTTGACTTGAGGTTTGAAAGCTGTTGTAAGGGGGATACCAGAGTTTGAGCCAGCTTCAATATAGTAAAAAGTTTGCGGGGTGTCGCTGACGTATAAAAAGGAATCTGATGTTAGCATGGCGGCACTCAGGCGGGTTGAGGAGTCGAGGTGAGGGGGCTTACGCAGACTCCCAAAGCTTGCGATTCTGCTCAGCATGCTGTGCCAGACGCTCTGCCTTGGATAAAGGTACTTGAGGCGCCGGCTGTTCAGGTTCATTTTCAGCCTTGTCTGCTTGAGTCTCCCAGTCGTCCTCCCAAGCGTCAGGGATTGGCGCTGTGTTCTTCCCCATGGTGACTGTGGTCAGCCAAGTTGTGTAAACGTGTTCTTGATATGTCAGCCTCTTCGTCTTCGTCTTCGTCTTCGTCGTTGGAAAAGGTGGTTGATAGTCTGGTTTGAGATCGTGAAGTTGAGCATGGGGCGAGGCAACAGTTGAAGGTTCGTGCTGGAAAAGAGAAGGAGAAACAGGCTGAAAGTGGTGGGTTTGGGCTGGGCCCAAAAGCTAAGACGGGAGCTGGCTGAGAAAGAAACTCACGACGTCAGGTACCAGGGAACTTTTTTTTAGTATTTTATATATTTTTATTTTTATTCTCAATTATGCTTGCCCAATGCAGGTCTGGCCAAAATCTAAGAACTTGTCTGAAACCCCAGTAGAGGCCAAAAATAAGCTTGCAGCATACGTATCTCACAAGTCGCTTCTATCAAGCCTCTTTTTTTTTTTTTTAATCTTTCATGGTAAGCGTTTGGAGCCTTTCAATCCATGGCAGTTGCTGGGTGGCTTGCCATTCCATTGGTGGTCCGGGCGCTGGGCTGGAAACGGAACTGTTCGTTCCCAGTCTTGAGGTGCATACCTCTACTGAATACCAACCTTCGCAAGATACAGAACCAATTCCTCGTCTTGTAAACATCTTGCTTTCGTTTCCTCCTTCTCTAACATTTATAAAGACTGTTCAAATTCTGCTCATCATATATATCCAGTGGTTGTGTTTGATTCAGTTCCATCTTCACCTCACAAGCCTCCGTTACCGCTCCGATGGCTGGTGGACCACGTTCGTCACCCATTCTCCAGCATGAGATGACCGACCGAGCAGCCAACACTGGCTCGAGGAGATCTGTAGAAGAATATGATACGATAAGATCAAAGATGGTTGACCAGTATTTCAGCCTACGTATGCTTCTCCTCGCCCAGTGTCATTCGTCAATGTTCTTATTAACAAGCTGCTCAGTCAACTATCCAGACCCTCTCAAGCCTCGAAATGGGCTCAAAGCATATCCTCAAGGAGTGACTGCTGAGACGGAAGCAAAATGGTATAGGATAATTGAACAGTCTAGAAGCTAAATCTGTTCAATAAGAATAAAGGTCTGGCTCTGAGTCTAAAACTAATGTATGGACTAAACGGCAACGCACCGGCTTCTGTTTCGACAATGTCTGTCGATTGTAATAGTGAGAAGAAGCGATAATGTTGTATTCAAATAGCAGCCTAGGATTTAATAGAGTCATATGTTCTTCATCATCATAAGTGCACTCTTTAACATACATGGCTCACCGTGCCACACGAATGACTCTGACCAACCGTATCTTTTGAGGCGCTATGTGTTTCTTTCCCAAATACTTAACGTTATTGGTCGACGTATCTCTTTATAAAGTCTAGACTCTTTAACTTGCTATGCCTCTTGTAGAGCGGTAAGCTGGTTCCCAAGATCGGCCAACGTAGAACAGAGAATCCACTGTTCAACTACTGAATTAGGAACACCCTCACGCCAACCGACCACAACTCTAGGCAGCTGGAATCTTCTATGCACATTTTTATTCAGTAAGAGTTGGAAACAATATCCACGAGCGGCTGCTCAGCCTGAATGAGTGTAAGCTGACCTTACGACAACAAAAGCCGAACCACAGGACGCCATGCGTTTTCAGCTGTCAGGCTTAGTCAATACTCCGTTATTATCATTAACATGTTTCGCTTACCCGCTTAAGATACTGTATATTCAAGGACGGAAGGCTATACGAAAGTGCGTATTGCTTATGTGATTGGAGGCTGTGTATAGTTTGGGGTGTCACAATCGGGGTATCGCCCAATGGAGCAGTTGGTGGTGGTACAACAGCCTTATGGGGGTTTCAGTAGCGGCATGAACTCGATCAGGTTGCAGGAGGATGGTCAGCGCACTGCAACGAACTCGTGATAGGGGAATGGGAACAAGTATGTACCGATTTGTAGAGCAAAGGTAGATTCGTGACGAACCACTGGCGTGCACAGCTGAGTGTAGGATATAGACACGTACTGATTAATAAACCGGAGAAACTAATTTTTCCAAGCTGGATATAGTTTCTCTATATCAAACACGCAGTTTCAAATTATCGATGGTTTTATATCACCTCTTTACGCAAGTTACTTGTGTGGATGCCTTGGAGTTTAGCAGCTCGTATTCCACCTGACTTGCCATCTGAATCAACTAGACACAATAAGGTAGTAAGACATGGGCACGCACTATGTGACGGAGCCAATGCAGGTGCTCACTCGATTATTCCCGAAAATCATGTTTGATCTAAAGCGAGGTCTCGATCGACATCCTCAGATGACTCAAGCATCTGTCAAAAAACCCTGACGTTACAATCGCTTACTTTATGCCGGCCAAAGCGACGGAGAAGATAATCGTATGTACATGTACAGATTCCTTGCACAGGCTGACCTTGGCAGTTTATGTTGGCTTACAAGAGATTCAAAGTAGCACATGGAACATCTAAATGAGGTTTCGAGCCTCGGGTTTTGTGTACGTATGTGCGACCATGCACAGGACAGGACGTGTTACTGTAGGTATGTATGTGCTTCCATGTGCCCTGCGGATGGTGACCAATTACTGCCGTCCGGCGAAGCTGGAAGGTTGAAGAAGGAGGGCGTTGTTTGTGGCAATTGTGCACTGGACGGACGGGCCAGCTTACTGTACATCAATAGATGCAGACGCAAACTACTAAGGTACCTACTAAAAACAAGGCACTGCATGGCGGGAAACGCCCCGAGCCGAAAGGGAACATGGCGCATAGGAAGCTTAGTCTAGATGATAACGAAAAGAGCATGTGCATGTCCTTCATTGATTATCTGGTGCTTTTAAAGCGAACCCTGCAGCTTCTGTAGTTGTGTGTTGTGGTGGGGTTGATTGACGACGTATCCAAGAAGAGGCTTTCGACATTCGACATTCTATGACATTATGAGCAAAGTTGGATATCGTCGTTTCTAAACTTTACCTCGAGAAGAAGTATCGTGCAGCAGCTCCTCCTCTACTAACCGTCGTTGTGATAGCGCCTCATTTTGTTGCATATCTCGGCTCTAAACTGTCAAGAAAGACAAGATGGTTAGGTAGTAAATGAGATATTCCAGCCTTGGAATTACACCGTTCGTCAAGCACATAACTTGCAATTGCATGTATGCAACAACCAGTGAGGTACAGCTGGTCGCTGGTTAGCTAGATGTTCAAGTGAGGGGAGCATGCAATCAGCATGTTGAAGCGGAGAGGTGTTGTTGAACCCCCTCCCGTGCCCAAAAGAAAGCAAACACCTGGTGTAAGTTCGTTCATGGACCGAATACGCACTGTGGAGTGTCTGCTGCAACCAGTGGATACTGCTGCATCTCTTCAACTTGATGCAAACCATGATTCAGTCCAGCCTAAACCAAGTGCAACTTTCCATTTTTTTTCCTTCCAAAAAAGACACCGCTTTTCTGTTGGAAAATCTGCACTGACAACTCAGCTACGAATGTCAACTTCTACCCAATGCCGTTCCTGTTGTCGATTCTGGTAAGGCAAAACTTGACGAGGTTTCCAGCCCTGTTGATGTCATAGACATTCCCAATTTGCATTCACCGCTCAGCTCAGCTCAGCTCAGCTCTCTGAAAACATCCATATGATACATCCTTCAACTTTCAATATCCCCGCCTTTACGGGGTTATTTATCGTCAAGAGGCGGGGCCTTTCTCCCGCAGGTCAACTTGGTCCATATTGGGTACCTTTGTTTACTGTATAAACCCGAATACCGAACGAAGCCTCGAGATCTTCAGCCTCATAAGTACTCTAGGCTGTAACTACAACACAAACATAATGTAATTAGGTTAAGAAGCAGGTGGAAACAATAAGCTTGAGGCTGCAAGGCAAGGCCTAGAATAGAAGGTGATGTAAGCAATTGCAATGCTAGAGGCTACTTACTACCTAGGTTTATATCTCCGATAACAGTGTAGTGAGGTAATCTGATTAATTGACAAGTCTTTCAACATCGGCATCAGTAACACACTCAAGCACCTGGCTAATGTATTCTTGGCTTCTTTATAAATATCCAAAGGAGTCAGAAAGTCCAAACAGCCACGTCGAGTTTAAAGTCTACCTACTACCTTACTAACCTCGCCTTTGCCGTACTGCGCTGGCATTTCTATATCGAAAATCGTAGACCGCACTGTACGAAAGCAACGCCCCCAAGCCGCTCCCACGCCCACCTCACCCTGCCCCAAAAAGACGTCTAATTATCATCTCCATCACTTTCTTCTGTCCGCGCCGTCTCAATTTTCCCCCTCTCTCAACAATAACCATCATCTTTTCGTCTACTACGCCAGGTTATCGTCTCTTATCACGCCCTCATCCTATCCTCAACCCGAACAGCGATCCCTGGGCCAGCGACGCCCAATACGACAACGTTATACGATTCATCTCACGCAATACTACCCGCTTCGCCCCTCTCTTTCCTCCGCTGCAACAATTCGGCCCAGTTTCTAAGCCGCGGCAGCTTTTAATAAAGCTCTCGCTGCCATGACTGGCGCCGAGACTTCAAATGCGGGAGGAGGATTTGATCTCCTACGAAGAGCAACTCAAGCAATGATGTCAAGGTAAGTGACCATTATTTTCCTCCGTCGTTCTTGAGCTACAATTTTGCCCCTCTCTGCGTATTCGTTTGAAATGCGCATCCCTTCCAAACCTGGTGCTTTATCTACTCAAGCACTGGGCGTTGATATTCATGCCCCTCACCGGGCCCAGGCGCTGCTGGTGGTGGCGACGATGACGGTCTTGCGGCACTCAAGCTCAGCAGCTTCAGCGACGCCCCTCGAGTCAAGGTCCTGTTCCAGCAAGAGCTATCGCCCCCTGGTCTACGACACTGCCCGACGATGGAACCCACCTTACCATGGAAATGGGACCGCTTCCAGCGGCTCTCGAATCCCACTACCAATTGGACACTGTTGGGTTTTATCTGGTGGACAGCTGCCCTGTAACTGCACTGCAGGAACGCACGTACACAGCGAGTTTCTCACTGATTTGTTACGGGCGGCTGGACTGGGCAGCATAGAACAAGGATTCCACATGACAGCCAACTCTTAAGCTCTGGGCTTGTTGGCAACATTGAAAACGCATCAAGTCTCGATCCTTGAACACAGACGAACAAGCACAATGCGCATATACCAGTCAAGGCGTTGCCGTACTCTCGACTTCGCCATGGCAGTGGAACCGAGCATTCGCCGCCGTTGTCTCGAATACCTTTGGGGCCCAAAATCCTGCAGGGCCTGACACGGCTGGCTCTGGCTCTGGCTTTGGTTCCAAAACAATGACCACGGCGGCATTCCCACATGCAAGAGACAGACAGACAAATTGTATGCTCTTGCTGTGGGGTTTCACGTTGCAAAAGACCTGGTCTGACTCGTCACGGTCGTGATTCGATCGAGTTGCCCAGCCTTGGGAGTCAGTCCCTGCGTCCAGCCCCACTATCAGCTTCAATTTTCCACGTTTTGCTCCTCGCCTAGGATTCAGGCAAGCTCTATGTACTGTTGTTCTTGGTCTGGCAACCCAAAAAGAAAGATCCTCCTCCCCCCTTTCTTGCTTGAACAAGCCCTCATGGCCGCATAACATGTTTGCCTTTACGGAGCAACAAATTGATCTCGCCATCTCCTTTCCCTTCTACATTCTGGTCTGAGGCTCCACTTGGTCCCTTTACACTTCGTCTTACACGGCCGCTCTTGGCAAGGGCTCGCATCCATTCTCAAATCTCTATTATCGGCTGCTGGTCCTGGCGCGTTATCCGCATCCACATCGGCGCAAACACACCACTGGCTGTCTTGATTTCCAAAACCTTTCTCCATCCCGTGTTTTTCTCGTCATAGTCGCATCGTCAGAGCCCACCTCTACCACTATTGCCCGTCGCCTTTGGTGGTCCACTGGTCCCTCTCGGCCTTTGCCCTGTTTACCCTCTAGTTGACGCGCTTGGCAGCCGTCATGACCTAGTGTTCCCACTTTGTTTTCCCCCGCGCCGCTGCTTCGGTGTAGAAGCATTTATTCACTCATTGGAAATATTTTACAAAATGCATGGGGTTATTAACCAAAACAGCAGGTCCGCGGCAGACGAGGATGGCGTCGATCACATCGGTCTTGATACTCCTCGATCTGGTGTAGCTACTCCTCAACCTGATCTACAGGACAAACGCTTGCCTGGTATCATGAGCTACTTCGGTCAGGTTCGTAAACACACTTCTACCGCCAGTCTGCCCTTGTCAACTCCCAATTCGTCTCGGAGTGAGAGTGGTACTACTACTGCTGCCACTCTAGACCGAATCAAAGCCCAACCCACTCCACCAAACGGCCTGCAGTTGCAGGCACACACCAAAAGCTCTCCTCGCAGCTGTGACGCCTCGGCTTTGGATCGTTCGCTTCTTCAACATGAGCGTCTCAATCTCAAGCCAAGCACCACGGAGCGGGATGAGCACAACCTTTCTCACCCCTACCCATCCCCACCCACTTCTCAGCCCTCATCTTCTGGGGGTTCTATTTCCCTGGATATGATTTCTGCAGACTCAGGGGCCCAAGGCAGGGCTACCGCCGAGCCAAAGTCTCTTACACAACAGTCGCAATTCAAGAAACCCGCAGCCTCGCCCTTCACCACCACCCACTTTCAAACTTCCAATGACCCATCACTACCTAAACTTGACTCCTCCACAAACGCAGCACCTACCAGAGACTCCATTGTTTTATCGCACCCCGAACCTGGTGCCATTTTAAGTGCTCGTTCAGTTACAGCTTCTGGCAAGTGGCATATTCTTGATGGACTCAAGGAGCTAACTCGTATGACGTTCAAGAGCGGCAACTCGACTCCTACACGAGCAATGTCTGCAGCCCGGCCTTCAGCCTCCGATCGGGCCCCCTCCTCCGGGAGAACCAGTCATGATGGCGCTGAAGTCAGCGGTACCCAAACTCCCAGGAGTTCGGGTGGTGCCCAGGCGCCTGCCGCCAAGGGAAAACTGACTATCAAAATCAACGAAGCTCGTGGGCTTAGGAAGAGCCGAGACCCTTATGTTGTCGTGGTTTTTCAGCGCAGTGAACTGATCTCGGGCGGTCCCCACCACATTGACGAGGAGGATAACCTCAGTGTCGACCCACCCCCCGCTCATGGTGGCATTCCTATCCAGCGAACAGGAAGCGATTCTGGCCGTCCCTTGGCAATTCCCATGAGGAGCAGACAAAGCAGCAACACCAGCATTACTGACTACAGCCGAAACCGACCCGGACGGCTATCGTTCACCAACCCAAAGTGGGATGCGGAGGCTGAGTTGTAAGTTACTTGGTGCTGGTCGAACCATCTCAGACCCTATACTGACATCTCATAGCGATGTTGTGGACTACGATATGCTGGTTGACATCTCAGTATACGACCACGCAGCGACGGGCGAGGAATTCCTCGGTCATGTAGATTTCCAGGCCAGCAAAGATCCCGGTGCCACTGTTCAAGGCTGGTTCCAGCTGCAAGGCCATGCTGACACTATGGCGGAAAACGCACCAACTGGCGAGATCTTTGTCGAAGCTATTTATCAAAGATCTGAGAGAAAGCACTTCGGACCTAATGATTTCGACATCCTCAAGCTAATTGGAAAGGGAACATTTGGCCAGGTATACCAAGTACGAAAGAAGGATACCCAACGCATCTATGCCATGAAGGTTCTGCAGAAGAAGGTGATTGTGCAGAAGAAGGAGGTTGCGCACACCGTGGGGGAGCGAAACATCCTGGTCCGAACCGCCATGTCTGACTCGCCTTTCATCGTCGGCCTCAAATTCTCTTTTCAAACACCATCCGAGCTCTATCTCGTTACTGACTACATGTCTGGAGGCGAGCTGTTCTGGCATCTGCAGAAGGAAGGTCGTTTTGATGAGAAGCGAGCCAAATTCTACATTGCGGAGTTGATCTTAGCTATCCAGCACCTTCACCATAACGATATCGTTTACCGAGATCTGAAGCCAGAGAATATTCTACTGGATGCCAACGGTCATATTGCCTTGTGTGACTTTGGCTTGTCCAAGGCCAACCTTACTAAAAACGACACAACCAACACTTTCTGCGGAACCACCGAGTATCTCGCACCAGAGGTCCTCCTGGATGAATCGGGCTACACCAAGATGGTTGATTTCTGGTCTCTCGGTGTTTTGGTATTTGAGATGTGCTGTGGCTGGAGCCCGTTCTATGCCGAGGACACGCAGCAAATGTATAAGAATATTGCGTTCGGCAAGGTGCGGTTCCCTCGAGATACCCTTTCTCAAGAAGGTCGGAATTTCGTAAAGGGACTCCTAAACCGAAACCCTAAGCACCGGTTGGGAGCAACTGACGATGCCGAGGAGTTGAAGAGGCACCCATTCTTTGCTGATGTGGATTGGACTCTGCTTACTAAGAAGCTCATCACACCTCCATTTAAGCCCAAGTTGAAGTCTGAGACCGACGTCTCTTACTTTGATCCCGAATTCACAACTGCGCTGGATCAGAACGGATCACTAAATGAGCGCGCTGCAGCACTGGCCCGTGGCTATGCTGCTTCAACGCCCCTGTCACCCTCAGTTCAGGCCAACTTCCAGGGTTTCACTTTCGTAGATGAGAGTGCACTTGATGATCACATGCGAGACCGCGCAGGACTTGTCGACGAGGATATGGACGACGCTCACAGACACCGCGATAACGACGATTGGGATAATCTGGACGATATTGACCTCAGGAAGGCAAACCGGATGAGCGGGATCGTGAAGACTGGACACGATGAACACATGGTGGGAGGCTCGCACTTTGACGTATAATGCGACAGCTCTTTTTGCACCTTTTACCCAAAGCCAGCTCCACAGCGTTCCAACCATGGTGGAGATGCCTGCGTATCATAAGAAACAAAAGTAATATTTTGCAAAAGAAAAAAAAAACCCAAAAAACTCGCCCGCGTGCTTGTTGTCATTGCATATGGGTTACGGATGTTAATTGTGGAACCATTTGCATCGAGGTCGGCTGGTATTGCATTGCATTGGTCGTCGCACTGTACAGGGCTCTATGGCGTTTTATGGTTGTGCAAAACGAGAAACAAAAAATAAGGATGGGATCAAGTCTTTCCGGTCGATCCCTCTTTGAGTGTCTTTTCCCTCTTAGTTTGATTCCAAGCAACAACAGGATGGGCCATATGCTGTAATGAAATGAGAATGCCACAAGCTATTAGTCTAATGGATGCCAAGTATCTAGAAGGGAATTGTGTCGTCCCTTTTGAGTTTATTGAGATTATCCGTGCTCTATGCAGTAGCCTATCGTAGAGTTCGAACCCAGCCTTTTATCCCTCTTGTGGTTGTTGATGACGTTGGTTGCCACCTGACGTCGACAATTTGGAGTTGGGGGATGAGATAACTCTCGATGTCATGGAAAGACAAAGGCGAGGGGGGCTGGTCTGGACCAGGTCATTGATGTCAAAAGTATGAGGAGTTGATTGATGATGCATATATCACTGCCATGTGCAAGATATTAACAAGATTTGTGAATCCCGGTGCTTGTGCTTGATTTGACGTTCGCATTTGGCAATTAGTTCCTACAGGCAACCAAAAGGTTGGTTTTTTAGGAAAATGTACACAGGATTTATCATCCCCAATCCACTCTGCTTCAGCTCCCTCCTAATCGCTCTGGCTCTCTTTTCCCTAGTAGAGTTTGATGCCGGCCTCCCTCTTTTTCTATCCCCATATGACGGCTACTCAGGGCGGTGAGATGTAGTCTGCCCAAGGTTACAGTCGGATGGCTTATGAGCTCCCCATTTTTGGGAGAAACGCTTAGTGGTGAGCCTCATCCTCCTCCTCGGCCTCGAGCCAGTCGGGAACTGCGGGGGTTCCGGTGGTCTGGGCGGCGGCGTCCTGGCCCTCGATCTCGACGGCCATGCTCTCGTACTCCTTTAGGCTGCCGGCGAGGTCGGTCTCCTCGGGTGAAGCGGGGGTCTTGGGGACATTGAAGGTCTGAACGTTACCCTCGGCGTCGGTCTCCTTGACGGCGGGGATCTTGTAGGCCTTGAGCTCCTTTAGGTAAAGCTCCTGGACGAAGTCGGCTGTTTGGAGAGGTATGATGTCAGCAATTGAGCAGATTTAATAGATCTGTATTATTTATGAATCGATTTGAAGATCGCGTTCGTGATAGATAGCGGGCGAAGATTCAAGCCATGATGGTTGATATTTGGCGACGTCGGAGCTTAGGCGGAGAGGTCGCAGTTTCGGCTATAGGAAGACAGATCCGACCGGGAAGAATCAACAATCGAAAGGAAAGATTCGCGAGAGCGGAATGATGTCGAGATTATAGACGACGAGTACTACGACGACGACAGAGACAGAATCTTACCTTTCCGGGAAACAGTAGGAGCAATGAAGCCCCTCACCTGGACGGCATTGGGTCTGGCGACACGAGAAACAGCCGCAACGGCGGAGCGAGCGCGCTATAAAACAGGGCATTTTTATCAGCCATGACATTCGCCTTTTGAGGAGGATTGTCGCTGCAGACATCAATTACTTACCGAAGCCCTGGAGAGTTGGATGAGCATTTTGAATGGCTGGTCGTGGCTCAATGGGTTGACACCGGGCAGATGGGGGGGATTGAGGGTTTTGGGGGAAAATTCGTGAGAGGTTGCCGCTGGATGCATTCCGCCCCAGGTTAGAGCGCTTCGGCCTTGCTATCATGGAGTTGGTGCCTCAGGCCTGATATTTTTGCGGCTGCCGGAGCATTACGGGTGTGCTTCACGTGACGTTTGCAGTCAATGATTGGCTGAAGCTCAGCTACAGATCTCGGCCGACCTTTCCGTCTCTTAGAGTCGAGATCCTCACTTGTACACAGTCCAACTGCTTGAAAGTTGTTGTTTTTCTTTTCCTAGGATTTTTTTTTCACTAACGGATAATCACAGCTCTACTTAGTACAGTAGTCTTGCAAAGTTCTGAATGCATCTCCACAGGGCAAGTGTCAGTACTAAAGCACATACGACTTCATCGGCCGACTCGGATCTAGACAACAGGAAGAACACATCGTCACGCAACACTACAGTTTTCCCTTACAACAATGAAGCAATTTTCAAACAGAGTTAATTCGGCCCGCTAAATTTATATATGAAACAATTACTTGCATACGCGCCTATGGTCATCGGTTGCTTTCTTAGCCCGATGCCCCCTTGATCCCGTGGTATAACTCCATACAAGCCCCAAGAAACTCCTCAACACCTCGGCCATTATAGCGATCAGCTCGAGCCTGATCGTGATTCTATCTGAGACATTTGCGTTGACATTTCTTTTGCACGGGAAGTCTTCCTCATGCCACCCAGAAAGGCACCGCCAATGTAAAGCAGGGCTGCGATACCGGCAATTACCGAGTATGCAATGATATACCCCATGGACGAGCTTGCAAGCTGCAAACCCAAGCCACCATTGACAATGCCGATAATCAGGAGCGCTCGGCCAAACCATATGTGGACGTGGCTGACGATGCCTCGCTTACCATGGTTCACAAAATGTCGGTGGTGTAACCAGCCAAGAACAGGTTGCATGGTGATCAGCACAACAACGATGGTGCCCATCTTGGTATGGGTTTGTTTCCACCACTGAAGCGATATGTTAGCACTGACAGCTGGACGATGATGCGACTGCATCTTGAGGAACAACTCACATAGCCTCCGTCCCTGGCATAGACGTAGCCAAGACCAAAACCGGCCCACATGAGGAGAAGTGCGATGGTCTGCCAGCCAGCGTGGATGAACCACTTTCCCATCATAGGCATTAGAATGGCGCCTAGGGGGTATCCAACGAGGAAGACAATGGACATGATGATTCCATGAGCCAGCAGGACCGTATTGCTTGGGCCGGTGCTCGCAGTCTCAGACACGGCACCAGAGCCTGAGCTGGATCCTGAACTGGAATCAGAGTCGGACTCGGAGTTTGAATCTTGACTGCTGGAAGCAAAGGGGTTGCGGTCCGAGGTGATTGAAGCCTCGGAAAAGTCGACATCGAAGGCGCTGTGCTCGTCATGCTGCTGGATGTTCTCGGATGTGCTTGTCGAGTCCAGCGAGTCACCGGTCCTCCAAGCTGATATCCATAAGTTGGAACCTTGGAGGTCTAAGCTATCGCAGTCGCTGCATCGAATGTTGGCGATCATATTGCCGCTGCTGACTCCAGAACCATCGAGGAGCTCAAGTCCGCTTCGGCTCGAGTACTGCGGCATGTTATGGCCTGTAGCCCGCCTTGGGCTCAGCGTGACATTGCCCTGGCCGTCTTGATAAATGATGAACATCTCGGCGTCTGACATTTGGGAGCCAATGCCGAGTGCTGCCCATTGCGCGGTGTCCGGGGCGCTGATCTGGAAGTAGACATTGCCGGACCCTGAGCTGGCAGCAGCCTCTGGGACACCCCAACGGAAGCAGACATCGCCGTTGTCTGGACAAAAGGTTGATGTGAGAGCGACTGTGCAGCGGGCATCTATTGGGGAGAGGCGTGTTAGTCAAGCCAGGATATGCTGAGCAGCTGTTTTGCTTCAATCGGGATTACTTACAAAGCACCGCTAACAATGTGCTGACTGTTGACTTCATAGTCAAGTATCGGAATGAATCAGCTCAAGATGATTTGGATTCGGGTGTTCTGTCCAGGAGAGAAATCTTACAGGAGGGGAATGGCGGCGGTCATATAAGCACAGGAACACATGGGGGGGCACAGCAGCGCAATGCGACAAGGGCACATCTCGAAACGGTACACACATTGCGGAGGCAGTCTAGAGCTAGCTGCAAGCTATACAATGGCCACCTACAGTATGGATCATTGTCACGAATTCGAATGCCGTGCACTTTGTCCTAGTGCCGTCGTCAGTTGTCGTAAGCTTTTTCGGATGCGCCCTTGAACGCCCAGACTTGGCAGAGCTTGTGTGAAGGTTTCCAACTTTCTTTACACACCATTGACACTGCCACACTACAGACCCTGGCCCTAGACTACTCTGAGGCTTGGCCGTGATAAGCAACTAGCCGTGATCCGAATAAGAATATTCACTCCAATCATAATGCTCCTTTTTTCTTCTCTTTTCATTTTTGCTGCAATACTGCCTGCACTCTGTAAGCGTGGTACTTCTTGAGGCGGCGGCCGACCCTAAACAAGATTTCTGCTACAGGGAGATCGGAACTTTTATGATTCTGCAATAATATCTAGCGGATTACGTACGCATCAATCTAGAAACAGGCGTGGCCTGGCTTCAATTCTTTGACCTTAGCGGGCGCATTATTGGATCCGACAGACCGACACGGTGCATCCCACAACCGCCATCATCTCATCCCACCGAGATATTTGCGTGTGAAACGGCCTGGCGAGTAGCGCCAGAGCGTTGTATGGCACGCGTAGTCTATCCCTCTCTCTGTCTTGCGCTCGGTCCTTGGTTGCCTACCTACCTTATTAGTCTCGTATATGTACCTACCTTGTGTTTGATGAGGTTGCAGAGGTATCACCCCAAAAGAAGTAAATTATAGAGCATCTTGCTATGTACATGCGTTGCCCACATGCCGAACGTCCAATTGTATTATCCCAATTTGCAACAGGCGTTATCAGGCCCTGGGGCTTTGACGGTTTAGCTTGAGGAATACGTCAGCTTCCTTATTTCCCCAGACTCCCAAACAGGGGCAGGGGATGATGAGTTTACCAATCTGCATTTATCGCATTGTCTTGGCACATCAAACTCAATTCCTAGGGCCTTTGTTTTACTTGATTATTCAGACCTGACCGAGCAGCGATATTGACGCTGCCAAGACGGCTATACTTCAACATGGTAGGAATTGACGGTATGCAATCGAGGCAGTAGTCGACGCCTCGCGATAGAGGATTGCGTGGCCTTTCTTTGCGGCGATGGATGCTTTCATTCCAATACCTCCTGTATCAAAGTGTCGTCACCACGTTGATATCTGGTATTGACTACCTGCATCACAGAGTTGTGTTGTCGTTGCACGGGTACCACAAATAACCAAGGTATCAGGGTATCAACCTCGGCAGTCACTGTACTAAATAATACAAGGGTAGGTTCACAAAGCCATTGTCTCCATACTCAGGCATAGCCACAGATATGGTTCACATCGAGTGATTTAGAGCCCTAGAAATCTTGCCTATCTCATCCTTGTGCCGGCAGTTCTTACCAGGCTTGCAACCCGTCTCCCTCTCCCTCTCGTCTAATCCTTACCCTGGCCAACATCACCCAGGATAGCTTCAAACAACTATCTGATCAAGCTACAGCCTACGAGCTCAGCCCCCGCTGACGTTAACCTGGCACCTTACATACAAGTCGCTTCTTTAAGGGGCCAGACATCGTGAGCATACTTCATGACCATCAAGGACAGTGTGGCAAAAAGAAACAACTTCTATCAAGGAAATGCACTACAATCCTCCGGGTTTCCCCAGCTGTCTAAACAACATGAATCGAAGCCAACAACTGATGGCTAGACTCTACTCGAGCTAAAGCAAAAAACAAGAAGAAGAAGAAAACACCCCACTCACATACGCACCAACTCCTCATCTCCCTTCACATGTAATCATCGTTGCTCTCTTTCTTCTCCTAATGATTACCCCATCACCCCCTCTTCAAGTCGCAAAAGCGGCAAATCGATCGTTATTCAACAAGCTCGAAGGTGCCACAAAGCTGAAACCGCCAAAGAGATCATCCTTAGGGAGGCTTCGGGGCCATGCATCCTTGCTGGCTAGCACGGGGCTGATGGAAAGCTCCGTAAACTCTGGGGCAAAGTTTTCGGCCAGCTCAGGGTCTGTGATCATGGGCTGGATCGGCGGTTCAACTTCACGCTCTGCGAGCTTCTTCCAGTCGATCTTGCGAAAGAATCGGTGCTTCTTCATGGTGGTGAGGTCCTTTGGCATCACTGCTCCGAGACGCTTGTTAGGGTCCTTGCGAAGAAGTCGAGTGAGCAGATCCTTGGCATCGGGACTCAGAAAGTACGGGAGCACTAGCTTCTGTTTAACAATGTTGTCCTGGATCTTGGCGTGGTTTTGGCCACGGAAGGGTGGGTTTCCTGTCATCAAATCATATCCCAATGCGCCGAATGACCACCAGTCAACTGCTTTGCCATACTTCTTCCCTAGTACAACCTCGGGCGCCATGTACTCAACAGTTCCTAGCATCGAGTTGCAGCCCTCAGCTTGGTCGATGGAGACCTTGGAGAGGCCAAAGTCGGTCAGGAGAAGATGTCCTTCAGCATCCAAAAGGCAGTTTTCTGGCTTCAGGTCACGGTAGACCACACCAAGATCGTTGTGCAAATGCGAAATGGCCAGAAGCATTTCCGCCATGTAAAAAGCGGCAACGTCCTCCGAAAACATTTTCTCTATATTGAGATGAGTGAAAAGTTCACCGCCTTGACCATATTCGAGAATCAGGTACAGTTGCTCGTGGTCCTGGAAGGCATAAAACAGCTTAACTACGAATGGGTGCCTGTTGACTGATTCGAGAACCTGCCGCTCCGTCTTGGTCTGCTCGACCAGCTTCTTGTGAACAACTAGGGATGCCTTCTTGAACTGCTTTTGGGCGTAGAGCCTACCCGTCGCGCGCTGCTTGACGAGGAGCACGGTACCATAGGTTCCCTTGCCAAGGCATCGCAGCTGCTCAAAATCCTCCGATGTCATCTTACGGTTCGGAGCAAGGCCGCCCTCGAGAGTTTCGAGATAGCCACTGCGCTCTCGAACACTCTCACTAGCAAAGTCGTTCTCGAGATTGACTTCGTAACTAATAGAGCTGTCCGAGCGCTCACTTCCGGCCTCGCTGCGAACGTCCTCTTGGCTCTGGGTGCGGCTAATCACCTGCTTTCGCAAGTCGTGTGTGCTTCCTTGATGGCTTCCAGAGCGGCTCATGGAGTGACCTGGAGATCCTCCGTCGAGACTCAGAGGCTCCATCTGCATGCGCAGCTTAGCTATTCCCGACACAGCAGGCGAGGATGAAGCGCGAATAGTAGGGCTGCAGTTGGCGCTGACAACGTCGTTGATGAGGGCTCGTCCGGGGGTCTTGCGGCGGGGGGTCGGGGCCTCGCTGCGTCCATGATCGGAGTCTTCGTCACCCGAAGTATAAGGTGTAGTTTGAAAGCCGCGGATGGTGGTGACCGCAGCCGGCGCCTGGCTTATCATGGCGGGCGGTATTCAAAGTGGTAGTCGGAGGTTTTGAAGATTAGGAACGGCACGGTTATACTCTGATAACTACACCACGGAGCGCTCGTCCAACTCGAGTTGAAGACAAGCGCAAAGAGTCGTGCTATTCAAGGGAAACCTCGTCGGCGCTCCGGATCTGCGCGGGGCTGTGATTCGAAGTGACGCTCGATCTCGTAGAAGCTCGCGACACGCATCTGGTATCGGAAAAAAGAAGTACGGAACAGGGTAGGCTTTGCTATATGCATTTGGCAGTGGGTGATGCTTCGTGCTATGTTGTTGAACTTGTTGTTCACCAAGATGGTGTAAGGAGGGAAGAGAAGAGAGAAGGAAAGGCCGCAGGGACAAAGGATGGGCCTGGGATTAAAAACCTGGAAATTCTGGTGGCCGAGCTGAGCCTGTGACAGCCCGTACAGGGCGCTGCGCTACGCTAAAGCCTACAGGCGACCGTTCCTGGCCAACTTTCACTCTCAGGCTTTTTTTCAGGTGGGCGTGCATTGGCTGAAGAATGACTTGCAGTGCCTCAAAAGGGCAGTACCCCTGTTGATTTTCCCGCCCCGAGCACCCATTTGGAACGCGGGGAGGAATTAAAGGCTCGGGCAGTCTTATTAAGCGGGTGTCCAGGCTACTTCCCCTTAAGTTCCTGGGTGCCTATAATTGAAGTCTGAGACAGGGAATGAGGCCGACCTGGCTATTGGAATCTAGAGTCCCATTAATTAAGCCCAAAATCATGCACGGAACACGAGGGAGACCTTCTGTACCTAACTTATGCCCCTATTCTTTAATTTTGTGGCTGTCACGCATAGACTTTGCTGTCATGCTGACTCGTATTCCAAGAACAAACAAATCTTAGTCGTGCCATCTTCTCATTCGTACGCAAACAAGCAGACAAAACTTTACTCTTTCAAACAAGGCCCGACAGGCTCGGGACACTGGCGTCACCAATAATAACCTGACAGCCTTGGAACATGCAGTGATCGATCCTGTGGGCACCAAACGGTTGGTCATGAACTTTTCAACGGACTCCAGTCTCCATACATGATTGAGTACATGCTACCCAAGGTTGTCACCGGCGGTCGGCGAAATAAACTGCCGCGTGCCGCCGCGGCTACAAGGTCGCGTCTGGAAATTTCACGTCTGCCAATCCAAGAGCGCGCCGCCAACGACAAGGCTGCCACTGGTCATCAACAGCCCTCGTTTCAACATTACCACTTTTCACCTGCAGTTTTCTCGCACGGCGAATAATACCTACTCCCCTCACTAATTCTCATCCCCCTCGAAACGAGTACCCCCTATCCAGATTTCACAACCTGTAGCCAAGATGATGCACCCATCGCGGCAGGCGTACGTCGAGGACGCCGAGCCGCCTCAAGGCATTGCTCTGGAAGATATCCCCGATGACCACGATTATGACCTGCCTATGGGCGGAACTGGGGCGCCAGCCGAGAAAGCTTCCGCCATCCTAAACCAGTTCAATCGCAAACGCCTCGCCGCAACAATAGCTGTCCCCACGGATGATACACGAGTTCGCGCAAAGCTCAGAGAGATGGGAGAGCCCGTCACCCTTTTTGGAGAAGCACTTGTCGATCGCCGAGACCGTTTGCGTGAACTTCTCACCATTCAGGCTGAGATGGCAGGGTTGGAAAATGGTGACATCACCATGGAAGACGCAGATGAGGAACAGGAAGAGGACCAAGAGGAAGAGTTCTATTCGAGAGGCGGTCCCGAGCTTCTCCAAGCCAGGCTACAGATTGCCGAGTACTCTTTGCCCCGAGCAAAAAAGAGGACCAAATTTCAAAAGGCCGAATCCACCATCCCTCTGCGTACCCAAGTCAAGTTCCGAAAACAGGTCAAGGAGAGGTTACAGGCTTTCGAACTTCAGGGCAGTCAGACAGTTGGCGAGCGCCATGTTAGTATGACTCGTATATCACCCAACGGTGAGCTAGTCGCTGTAGGTAACTGGGGTGGTCAAGTCAAGTTGGTCGAAATACCAAGCTTGACAGAAAAGACGACCTTCCGCGGTCATACCAACAAAATCAGCGGTTTGTCTTGGTTTCCAGGCGCGACCCTCCCAGAACACAATATTTCACCTGATAGTGTCAACCTGGCTTCAGGTGGCGCCGAGGGTCTCATCCACCTGTGGTCTCTGAATCAAGATACCCCCTTGTCCAGTCTCCAGGGACATTCTCAGCGAGTTTGCCGTATTGAGTTTCATCCTTCAGGGCGTTGTTTAGCTTCTGCGTCTGAGGATACTTCATGGCGTCTTTGGGACGTGGAAACAACCACCGAAGTTCTTCTTCAAGAAGGTCATTCGAGAGGTGTCTACGCTGTCAGCTTTAACACAGACGGATCTTTACTTGCAAGCGCTGGTCTGGACAGTATTGGCAGAATTTGGGACTTGCGATCTGGACGCACAGTCATGATCCTAGACGGCCATCTTGACGGGCATATTAAGCCTATCCATGCCTTAGACTGGAGCTCCGACGGACACCGAGTATTATCTGGATCGGCTGATGGATGGATTAAATGCTGGGATGTCCGAAAGGTGCAGAGGACAGGTGGTATTGGTGCACACACGAGTGCCGTCTCCGACATGCGATGGTACAAGGGTCTCGACGATCCTCTCAATGGCATTCCACCTGGTGTTGATGAAAAGGGCGCACAGCTACCCAAAAAATCCGGCACGTTCTTAGTCTCGAGTGGCTTCGACAGAAATGTCAAGATCTTCTCAGCCGACGACTGGACGCTGGTGCAGACACTTAGTGGTCACACAGGTCCAGTTGCGAGTGTAGACTACAGCAGAGACGGCAAGTGGATTGTTAGTGGAGGACACGACCGTACAGTCAAGCTCTGGGGTCGAAATGATGGAGAGGGCATCTAGAAGAGTTGATGATGCATACTGGATCTGGGTAAGACAGACTATGTTAAAATGAGATACCCCAAAATTTACAAATTTCTAGCCAATGAAAAAAAGTAAACATGCTCTTCTCAAGGGTAATTGAGGGGAAACGAGTTCTATTGCGGTCGTCTCATCAACACCATGAATCATCCCAAAAGGTCTTTTCCTGGGTATTCATCAGTGAAATTTTCCAACTACTACGTAGTAGTTAGTTCTGATCCCCACTAGGCATGTGACCCGCCACGTTTGCGATTAGATAACGCCAAACTAACGTTGCCTAGTTTGCTCTAGCCTACTTACATAGTTCGCTTGGCCCCCTGCGCCAACTTCGCCCGGCTTTCATTAAGTTAATCATCCACCATCCTTCAACAGTAGTCGAATCTTCTTCATAAACCCGCGTTGCCTCAGTACCAGAAATATCGAAAACCCGACATAAGCGCACCGGCCATGGCGAGTATCGATCGCTACAGACCTCCCAGGGAAGGCTACCAGCCTCCGACCATACCCACCAACGCTCGACCGGAGCGCGACTCCAGATCTAGATCTCCTCGACGCCGCGATGCCGTTCCCCCAGCAGTTCCAACTCCTCCTCAGCACTCTACACGAACTTCTCCTCCCCGCCCGCAGGTGCGCCAGACCCAAGCTTCGCCGGCGCAGTCGGGCGCACAAACCCCAGTAGCCACTCCCAATCAATGGTACTTTACGTTGGACGAGGTGCGGAGCACGCCGAGCATCGTTGAGGGCATCGCGCCAGCAGATGAGAGGATGCGCAGGGCAAAAGGTGTCAATTTCGTGTACCAGGCGGGTGTTATGCTGGACCTTCCTCAGATCACGCTATGGGTAGCCGGTGTCTTCTTTCATCGCTTCTTCATGCGCTACTCTTTGATACAAGAAAAGAGTGGAATACATCATTATGTGAGTTTTTTTCCCCCAGTCTGTCCAAACTTCGTATTCACTTTCATGTTGAAGAGCCTTGCTTATCCTGGCATGCTTGAGAACACCACACTAATATCTGAAATGCAGAACATTGCAGCAACGGCTCTCTTCCTTGCTAACAAGGTCGAGGAAAACTGCCGCAAGACAAAGGATATCATCATCGCTGTAGCAAAGGTTGCGCAAAAAAACGCCAAGCTTATCATCGATGAACAAAGCAAGGAATACTGGCGATGGCGAGACAGCATTCTTACTTATGAGGAGCTCATGCTAGAACAGTTGACTTTCGACCTCATGATCGACAACCCTTATCGCCACTTATTTGAACTCCTCGGCAAGCTTGAGATTGTCCACAACAAGCATTTGCGACAAGCGGCCTGGGCTTTCTGCAACGATGCTTGCCTGACATCAATTCCTCTCTTGATAGAAGCACGAGACGTTGCGATCAGTGCAATCTTCTTTGCGAGTGTACACACTAACGTACAGATTGACGATATCAACGGCGAGCCCTGGTGGAAGCACTTGAAGGGTGACGAGGTCCTCTGCTCCAAAGCTATCGACGTGATGCGTCAGTTTTACACGGAAAATCCGCTTAGAAAGCAGAACCCGTCGCTGCCATCACCAGCCTTCCATCTAGAGAATACCAGGAGGCGAGCCGATACCTTGGACACATTATCATCGACCAATGGAACGCCACTGGAGGCCGACCGCACAAGTCGGAGTCCCGGCACAGGCGCTAGGATAAACGGTGCTAGTAAAGATGGTGAAAGCCGATGTTTTGGAGGCTCTCAGTCAAAGCTGGATGAGGGTGAAAGCGCACCCAGATCGCCTCTTAAGCGAAGGGAGCCAGAGGACGGTGAAGTCAAAAGTGAGAGAGCAGAGAAACGAGCCAAGCTCTCAGAGGACGAAGAGGGCGAGCTGGTTGAAGATTGAGGATAATGCTCTTACCCACAGGCTTTTGAGGGTATAGAACAAGGAGGCGTTTTGGGATTTCCTTGAGTTCGTCATATGCGTCTACATGAGAAGGGCAATCGGTATTTTCGCATGACAAAGGCTGAATCAGGCCGAGGAGGCATAAGGACACGGCGTTTGGATGCAGCACAGGTGTAGGCGCCCTTCGGCTAGTATCTACAGTATTAGCTCATGACCTAGGCATCTTAGATGGGATTATTAGAACATGGCGTTTGAGGCCACGAATCTAAGCATATGATAATCTGACTGTCGATTCTTGAGTAATATACGAGTACTGCTTGAAGTGGCATTTCGGTCATGCCTTTTGTTTTGCAAGCTAGGTATGTAGGTAAAAGTAAGATATTGCGCAAATCAACAGACGACGATGTTTTGTGGAAGCAACATTCATCCCTCTCAAGATATTTCATACTCGCCGTGAAGAATACCCTATTAATAAAGTATATTATGTTGTCAATGGGGGCCTTGGCTTTACTCTCTGACAGACTCTCTAAACGCAGAGCCTCAGGCCCACCCGAAAATTCTGCCCCTCACTCTCTACTCACCGCCCTAGACTCCTCTATAAAAGCTCGCCTGCGCCGCCCAAAGCTACGCTTTCTTCTTCTTTCCTTTCTCCTTAGCTCTCTTTGCCTTTTGGCTTAGATCAAGTGTAGTATCTGTTCTTTTCAGTTTAATCTCTGAAAGGTCTCTAAGGAGACCAATCGTGATTATTCCTATTTTTGGCTTCCGGGCGGTTTCCTCTGTGCTTGCACATGATTCTGCCCACAGTGTCCCTGGTATTACACTGCCTCCAGGCGACGCGAACTACACGGGCTCGGTTTTTCATTCCTTTCCTGGGCTTGCCTAGGTGGTGAAGAAGATCCTTCTTGATTGTGATTTGCATGAGACATCGGGAATGTGAGATGCGGCGTACATATACTGCGTGTTGTCTTGTGATTCTGCTTAGTCGTAGATGGTCCCATTTGGTCTTTTGACGACGCCAAACAAGCATCTTGTTTGGGCTTCTCGTTGAGAAACTTGAAAAACCCTGCTGCTCGTCTGTTAGACACTCGAGGCTGCTCCTCGCGTTGTCTATGCATGTTTATCTAGGGCAAAGCTTTATTACTGTCTGCACAGTGGTCCTCACGAGGAGCCGTAATCAAGCAGGCTGGTTTAGCAAATACTATTTATTTCCGGTAATCAGACGCTGCATAAACATATTGGCTATAGTCTGCTAAGTCAACCTGCGCGTTATTTAGTGGCTGTTGCACGCGTTTCGGCGAAGCACTGTGAAGCTTCATGACTTGAAGGGTAGATAGATGCCTGTCAAACCATCAACGGTATATCACAAGCATCCTAACAAAAAAAAATTCCAGCATCATCGTGTACTCGCATCTACTGCCTCTACTACCATCTCCTGTTACCACATCCAACCCGTCGTTCGCTGTCGTGAAAATAGGCCCGAATAGGACTAGCGTCAAGAAGCTCCTCCAAAATGTGCAACCCAAGCACCCCCAGTGAATATCGAACAGCTCAACTGATACCCACCAAACAACTGTTACAAACACCTCCAGCGCTATCTCGAATCATAAAATAGACCCTATTGCTCATATAAGAACTAATCACCGACGTCTTGCGGTGCTGCAGAGACGTCCGACACTATGGCCACACTTGGCGGATACCTCAACAGTGAGACACCC
The DNA here is from genome assembly GCA_013266265.1 of Fusarium sp. NRRL 66182. Lineage (NCBI taxonomy): Eukaryota > Fungi > Ascomycota > Sordariomycetes > Hypocreales > Nectriaceae > Fusarium > Fusarium sp. NRRL 66182. Next base: position 6,967 of record JABFAK010000124.1, on the reverse strand, counting down.
CTCTCAAGCTCTCCTCCAGACCTCTTCAAGCTGCTGACATTCCCCCCCAAGAGAAAGTCCTCATCGTCACAGCCGACTCACGCATTCTTGTGGGAACATTGTCAGCATGTGACCAAACAACCAACCTCGTACGTCTCCTGTGCTTGTACTCCTCGCAACGAAAGGACCTGAAAGCTAATAACTACATGTCCAGGTCTTGAACAACGCCGTAGAACGAATCATCCGAACACCCGACGACCCAGAGCCCTCGGCCCAGGTGCCTCTAGGCCTGTACCTCGTGCGAGGCGATAACGTGTGCTCAATTGGTCTCGTAGATGAGGCCCTCGACGATAGCATCAACTGGACAGAAGTCAAGGGCTCAGCGATTGGCGGTATAAAACATGTATAGACCACACTGTTGAAGCCTTGGAAGGCAGCCCGTTCTGCGTCTTCTTCACATACGTCTATTTTTAGGGTACTACATCCATGGCTAGAGGACTAGGAGTCTTCTCGTCAACTGGCATCGATAGGAGCACATGGCGTTCGAGTACAGGGAGTTTTAGACAATTCATCTTGACCTTCACTACAATATATGGCTTTTCAGTTCATGCACGACATTTATTCAAAGTCCCTAGGCTGATGCAGAGCTGGCGATATCCTGGAATCTATCCAAAGATTCTCTCCATGAGCACTTCCTTAAAGAGTTCCTTACCAGGAGAGTCGATCACACGGTTGAGGCGGTTACCCTTTCGCACGCTCAACCAGCCATGGTCGTCACCAGGCACCTCATCCAGAGTCAATACGTGAGGATCCTCATTGGGGTTGTCCGTAAGGGCAACAGCAGCCTCAGCAGGCTTCTTCCTCATCCTGCGATCAACAACGTGCATTCCATGTGTCCATTGACCGCTCGTCTCAACACGGATATCCTCAGGTTTCTCGGGTGTCTTCCACTTGGGATCATCCCGAGTAAGCATATACCAGACCGTCAATGGATCATGCAAAGAAAGTCCGGGTTCGTTCTCGTCACCTTCCATTTCCTCAATCTTCCTGAATGCGCCAGTGACAAAGTGGGATACCCACTTAGCGAGAGGGCTGCCGGCATCAATGTGAGTCTTTACATGTTCCTTGAAGTAGTTCTTGTTGATCAGATGAGGGGTCGTGATATCGAGGGGGCAAAGCGTGAGTTTGAGCTGGCGCGAGAGTCTGGCCGGGTACGGCTTCAGGGTCGAGAGCTCCTGAGGGATAACAGGCATTGTGGAAGTTGGGATGGGCGACGTCAAGGCGTAGACCCGCGCAGCAGCGACAGCATCAGCGTAGCAGTTGAACTCAGCCACAGGAGTGCAGTTACCCTCAACGTGAACAGCTCCGCCCATAACGATGAGCTCTTTCACGCGAAGAAACGTCTCAGGGTCTTCTGCCGCCGCCAGGGCAACATTGGTCAGGGGTCCAACAGCCAAGATAGAGACGGTGTCGGCTGGGTTCTCCTTGAGAATTCGAAGGATCTCATGATGGGCTGGGGCTTTGGAAGGCGTGAAGAAGGGTGAATAGTCATCAGCACCGTCTGCATCGCCCTCAAAGATTCCCTTCCAGGTCTCAGCGGGAGACAAATCAGGATGGGCCTCATGAACATTATGCAAGCCATCAGCGCCATCTACAATATTTCCCCATTAGTACAATGAAAACACAAAAGAAGAGACCTAAATAACTCACGAAAGTAATCTGCCATCAACTCCTCATCACAAAGAGGATGTTCGGGGCCAACAGCCACGATAGGCTTGCTCGCCTTCATCGACCCATAGCCTTCGGGCTTACCTGCAGACTTCCTCCACTCGAACTCCTTTTCAAGTACATGGAAGAGGGACACCACATTTCGGAGGCAGCTGTGAGTTTGTCAGTACCAGTGTTTGTACGCAGTAGAATACCAACGATCCTCTTACCTCTGGAGAGGAACGTTGCCGTATGTAACAGATATCATAGCAACCTCTAGCTCCTCAGGAGTGGCACTGAGAGCGAGGAGCAACGCCAGGACATCATCAACGCCTTGAGGCAATTAGTGTCCGGGGCGTTAGAGGGTATATTCTTTCTTTTTGAAACATACCTGGATCCGTATCGATGATGATTTTCTGTTTCGTCATTTTCAAAATTTGATATCAAGCCCTGTAATAAGTATGTGATAGATATCCAAGATTTACCACGAGAAAGATAAATGTACAAGCCCCGGGCAGTTTTAAAAAAGAAGTCAACCTAGACTCTACTGAAAACTCAAGTTTGTCACGTTGCAGGATGAAAACAAGACCAATACTCTCTTGCACACATGGTTATGCCGAGGAATACCTTTTTCCCCTCCTTCGGTTTTGGGCAGGTGGGGTGGCAGCTGCTGAGATAAGCCTCGAAGTTGAGCTAATAGTTATCGAGAAGGATGGGAGATACAGCTGGTATCTGGCGTCAAGGTCCTTTTATATGTATCTGGAATCATATACTGAGAGATGAGAATAGCACCAGACTACCTACCTAGTTAGTACGTCAAGGTGGGAGGAGTGTTTCCAAATTCCGAGCCTGAGGCAGGGTAGCACAATTCGAGTTCCATGCAGCTGGCTGGGCTGGCATGAGTACCGATTTGTGCAACCTTGAAGCAGCTCCTCCTGCTGGACAACCAATCAAGTTCTCTGTTTTTGGAACTGCTCCTTGCTTGAAATTCCAAGTTGCATCGTCTGCACATGAAAGAATATAAAAGTCAGATGAGATTCTTTGATAAGCGATTGAGAGGTAATAACTGTTTAGATGCCTTCATCTCCTAGAATATCCTGAGAAATAATGGTATCGACACGGATGATAAGTAATAAGCCAACGAACAATCGTCTATAAGATCAATACATAAGGCAAGAGTAAAAAAAGAGTTACAAGTTCGTATAAAGGAATATTTGCAATATTATCATGCCTTACTAATTGCCACTTACACTTTTATTTAGTCCTATTGTCTCGACTTTTACACTAGACACCTGTGTTGATAGATAACTTTCATGGCCTCCCCACACGCGTAATTGCACGAATTCCAAGCGTTGTAGGGAGCTCTGCCCCGCTGCACCCCCTGAATGCCCCAGGGCAGCTTCGTAAAGCCCGCCCCTCATGCCCTTACCATCCATACCTCAGGTACCCAGGTACTAAGGTAGGTAGAGGAGGTATGTATATTGTATACCATCCATCAGGCACAGTACCTACCTCTAAGGAAGGGCCAGAAATTCAACAGATTCAACTCCCTCCTTTTCACCATTCGACGACATCTCCTCTTCACCCTCACTTTTATTTGATCAAGATAATTTGAAATCCGCTAAACCTCGTTTGCCCCACATTCAGATCTATTCAAGCCTCAACTATCGAAAGCCTCCTCTCGATAGGATAGACGCGGCCACGTATCTCAACACCCAGATTTTGCAGCAAAGCTACAGAGTATATCTCCACACTGTCCTACTGCTTCATTACTGTACCTTGGCGTCGGGTGCTTTTCTGTGCAAACTCCGGCACCTCCCCTGCAGCTCGGAACCATTTCAGTCAATCCCGCGACCCTTCCTCGCCTCAGGTAGCGCGAAAACGACTGGCTGACTGCACTTTAAGCTACAAGGTGTCTTCTTCTGAGTCCTGACTGATTTGCGCCAAACTTATCAATACTCTTTTTCAACCAACTCCCAACCTTTCTCCCTCTTTTCTCCTCTCTTCCATCGTTGAACTCTCTTCCTTGTCTCCTTTATCCTTCCTGAGTCTTCGTCTGCGCTGTCGGCACTTGCTGAGTGCGATCATTGGTTCACTGTTGAAGACAATCTGGCCTCATGATTGCGATAGCATAGCCGCCCCTACTTAGCCCGACCTTGCACCAACCATAGGCATCATCATCTCAGCTGTGTAGAACAGTTCGTTTGAACTCGCCCAGAGTCTATTGAACAGAAGCAATCGACCTGCCAATTAGTCGACGCATTCGAGGTCGCACGCCTGTTCGCTAAGCCTTACCACGAACCCCGATCTTTGCCTCATAGCTCGACCGAAGCTTAAAGCAGCTAGCGACACCACAATCATAAAAACAACATCTTCATCAATTGTCTTTCCATCATGGCGGATAACATGAGCACTCTCTACACGGTCACCGCCTGGGCCACCCTCGCTGGCATTGGCTACCTCGCCTACCAGATGTCTACTCAGAAAGCTAGGAGCCAAGCCCGAGCCCAGACCAAGCCGGCCAAGAGCTCACAGGTAGAGACACGCAAAGAGGACCGCAAGAAGAAGCAGCGCCAGGAGGCTTTTGCTTCGGAGGCTCAGGAGTCCTCCAAAAGGCCCCCCAAGGACAATGCTAAAGAACTGGATACCAGTGCTCGGGTGAGCAGCACCAATGATAAAGATGACAATGTCGACAACCGCGAGTTTGCTAGGCAGCTTGCCAAGGCCAAAGAGGGCACAAAGTTTGCGACCAAGTCTGATGCTGGCAAGCAGCGAGAGAAGTCGGTCAAGCAATCTCGTGCCAACAAGGTAGCCGGTGCCGCCGAGGAAAAGGAGTCGGCCCCGTCATCCACCACCGGTGCCGATGCCGACGATGACCAGTCGCCCGTCACTTCACCCGAGGTCGGACCCGCCGTTGCCGTCGCAGGTGATGTTTCCGACATGCTCGAGGCTGCTCCAGCCCGCCAAACTGTCCTCCGTTTGACCGATACCGAGCCCAAGAAGCAGAACAAGAAGGCAGCCAAGGCTGAGGCTCCTGTCGAGACCAAGAAGCAGCGCCAGAACCGTAAGAAGGCGGAGGCCGCCAAGGCTGCTCGTGAGGAGACTGAGAAGGAGCGAAAGGTGCTCGAGGAGAAGCAGCGCCGCGCCGCTCGCATTGCTGAGGGCCGTGCTGCCAAGGATGGCTCCCAGTTTACCGCTGCCCAGAACAACAAGTCTGCTTGGATGCAGGGAGCGCCCAGCGCCCCCGAGGCTACTCCTGCTGCCCAGACCAACGGCTTCCACCAGCCTCTTGATACCTATGAGAAGGCCCCCTCTTCGGCTATCAATGCCCCCAAGGCGACCGATAACAAGTGGATGGAGTCTCTCCCTTCTGAGGAGGAGCAGATTGAGCTGCTCAAGAATGACGATGACTGGAGCACCGTCAAGACCAAGTCTAAGAAGGCTACTAAGAGCGCGCCTTCTGCTGGATCCGGTGATGAGGTTGTGGCCCGTCCCGCCGTTCAGCCCAAGCAACCCAGCGGCCCCAACAAGGTCTCTCAGCCTACTCAGTCGTTTGGATCTTTCTCGGCACTGACCACTAAGGACGACGCTGCCGATGATGAGGAGGAAGAGGAAGAATGGGACGTCTAAGCAACAGTAGCTCGAGTATGAGAGGTTGAAGCGACAACGCTGCCCCAGCTTGTACATGGTGTGTCTCTGAGACGCCTTTTACTGTTTTTTTTTTCCCCTTTTTCTTTTGACTTGTTTGTAACTTGAGTATTTCTTTTTATCAAGGGATTTTACTGTAAAGGATTGGATTTAAGACGCCGTCTGCTGTCCGAAAGACTTGCTATGCCTTTGATAAGGTGCGACAGCACAAGGGTTTGTGGCTGGGAGTTCAGGTTTTATGGTCAAATTTGGTCGAAGCGAGGCAAAGCATTTCGAGGGCAGCTATCGAATGGGAAGAATGAGGGACACTGTTGATATTTATGAACGAAAAGCTAAGGTTCATGTAGCCGTGGAATCAAGGAAAAAGCCTTAAGCACGTTGATATGGAATGCCGTTGCGCAGAAGCTGGGCTGTGTATTGATAGTCGATTTCCCTGCGATGGCAGTCGCTAAAATAAGAAATGGATTGAAGCATATTCTACGGAGTGCTGTGCAGCGATTTTTTATTGATTTTTTAATTACTTTTCGGACAATGTGTCGGACATGTGTATATTTGCAGGTTCTTGACTTTGGATACAATTGATACTGGATATCTGCTGACAAGTTCCAGCAATAAGGTCTATCCCTTGCTGAAGCTGAGATAAGGCAAGGGGGTGGAACGGTGGAAAGGGGATTGTAATAATGCATGTAGAAGTACAGGAAGGGAATGGATTGAATTCTTGAGGAATGTAGAGCGTATGGCACTTGAACGGTAGAAGGGATTGTGAGGCTTATTACTTTGACAATCAAGTTGCATGAGCCAAGGCAGGGGTATGCTTGTGCAATTCATCTCAAGAGCCTCTTGAACAAGAATATTTACTCAGAATACGTGTGCCAAATCATCAATCATGGGCCTCATACGTGGGTAGTTACAGTAAGCAGTGTCGTGATATCTATCGAAATTGTTCACCGCTTTCCAGCCATCTCATGATAGAATCGCCAGCCACCCAGCCCATGTTGCATAAGGCTGGATGGCTCTGGACATGGACCCCAATGTGCATCGACAACTGACTGTCGGTCTCCAAAAGCCGGGCTCTTGCAAGCGAGCCTGTGTTGTACCATATGCATGCCTTCCTTTCGGAGGGACCAAGCCGGGCGGACGGGGACAAAAGTAGCGAGTTAGGCCGAAGAGAGAGGGGGTGGTGCTGTAAGCAGGCCGAGCCGGAAAACGGATGCGGGGACACGCGGTGCGGCGCGGGATGTGGTCTGTGACGAAAGACAAGAGAAGACGCTGGAAGAAACCGGCACGTTGAAACTTTAAAGGAATTGTCGAGATATTGATATCCAGACATAGTAGGTAGGCACGAGATATACCTGCGGTAACTTGATTTGATTTAATATAGCCCTTATGAGGAGAATGTGTTGAAAGTCTCCTCTCCTGCATTCGACAATCATACTATAGTAACAACAAGTTGAGTAGAGATGGAGATACGCGGTGAAAAACCAAGGACATCACCAATAAGTTTGTTTTGGTTTGTATTTTTTTTTTTTTTTTACATTCATTTATTATTTTTATAAAATTTTTATTTTTTTTTTTTTTTTTTTTTTATATATAGCTAAGATATTAATTTTAATAAGGATCCTAGCTTTTCTAA